>ML782998.1:438143-461546 GCA_009831015.1 Picea engelmannii
GGGGCACACCTCTTCGACGGCCCAGATCAACGCACCCAGATCAACGGCGATGAAGGCAATTCCGGACCCCCCCTGCCTTTCTACCTTTAAGCGGAGGGGGGGAGTCCAGAATCGGGCTCGCAGCTTTCCGACGATTGAGATCTTAGCGCCTGGATCAACGGCGCTCACTCGATCCACAGCATCCTCAGCTGCTCTGCGTTTATGCATGTGTGGGCCCTTCTCCCATCATGTCACTTCCCAGAACCACTGTTCTCCTGCTGCCGTGTGTCATCCATCTACCTTCCCTTTATGGTCCGTGTGGTCTTCCTTCCTCCTCATGATCCGCACACCATCTGCCACGTGTCTCCTTCCCTCCACGTCAGTCTCCCATTAAAGTGTGTCCATCACATCTTCTCCCCTGTAGCCTCTCCCATTCCCTCGTCGCTTTTTACTCCACTCCCCGTTGTTTTGGCCCCATCACTCCATTCCTGTGCCTCACCTTCCGCGCTGTCCTCCCTGCATATTCTTTGAGCCAGTCAGTTATTCCAGGTGGCAGTGCAAGAGGCCTTCCACGTCCCAAAGATTCCAAGCTGGCTAGGTCGTCCTCAATCCCTATGAAGCAATTATTGAAGTGGTTGGTGGTGGTTAGACATCGTCTCCGCCATAATGGGAAGCACGGCCATGAATTTAAGGCACGTCGATTCACCGTTGGAACTGTCAAAGAGTCAGATTGCGTCTAACAAAAGTTGCATGATCTTTCAGAGATTGACTGTCAGAAGCCATGCAGATGTAAATATTTCAATGCAATGTCTCAGTTCTGTTGTTTTTGTTGTTGTTTTGAGTATATGAAGGCGTTTTCGCCATTTTGTATCTATCGATGGTTGAGCGGAGCTCCCGGTTGTAAATCTTTAATGAAGCACTGATACTCTGGTTATGTATGAACTCTTGAGACTTCTTGCCTAATGAATGCCAGTTTCTTTTACATCTTTGTTACACTGTGTTAGAAACGCTCGAAATTGGAGGATCCAGTCGAGCTATAGCTGTTATAGGATGATGTTGGATAGGATCACTGTAGCAGTTATTATGTTTCTAGTTAGTTCTTGTGGTTTTCCCAGCACCAAGTGACTTGGAATTGGAGGATCCAATCAAGTCCTCCTTGGTTTCTTGAAACCCTGAACCAAGCGGATCTTGCATTCAGGGTCTTTCTTCTGCAGATAGCCGTAAGCCTGTTGCCCAAAGCTGTTTGTTCATTTTCCTCATTAAGTCTTCCACCTATTCGCCCTTTTATCAACCCACTGGCTGAAGTTGGATCAAGACCTCCTTTGTTACTTATGTACCAGACTGAGTCCCCGAGTTAGAGTGATATCTCCTCAAGTCTTTATCTCCATTCGATCACCCCTTATAAAAAAATCGTGACATTAAACTGATGGGCGTCAGGCTCTGCTCCTGCAAGCAATCCAGGAATGACTTCCGGCACCAACATTTATGGCGCCGTTGTCGGGGACGAAGTTGAATATTTTCCCCGGGATTGAACGACAAAGATCAACTAATTCTGAAGGTGCATCAGATATCAGAACTTGAAGATTTCTACTGTGCACCTGGCGACTCCATTGTGACAACTCCGCTGAGGAGAACCTGCACTATCAACTGTGGCTTCGAGAGGCAGACATACGAGGTCTAACCCACACTTGCCTTTAGCTACACCAGAAGCTGACGCGGAAGTAGTGCGCAGGAAGGGAAAGAGATCTGCAAAAGAAGTTTTCGTCGCTGAAACAGGTAATACACCCTCCCCTTCTATGAGAACTCCATTTTCTTATTCGCAGCTTCCTAGTCATCCTTCTTCCGAAGTCCCCCATTCTCTAAATTTCGGGAGTGTTCCTGCTGAGTTTTCTCCTCCTAGTTTGGTATCAGAGAGAGAAATCCTTGTCACTCCCTCCTCCCTGGAGGTCTTGCCTCATCACAGACCTCGAGCTTCCGAAGGTTTCACCACCCCTCCTTTTGTTGTTACTGTTGCACAAAGAGAAGCGTTTGCACACTCAGGTCCCTTGGATTTCTCTCTGTTTTCTCTGTTGTCTCCTCCAAGAATCTCTGTTCCGACATCTCCCGTTCATACTCCTTCTCCTCCGAGTTCTCCTCTACCTAATATCCCTATGGCTGGTGCTAATCCCCCTCTGAACAGAATGGATTCCATAGTTGCTGCCATATATGCTCCTTTGATTCTACCCCATCCTCTGAACCCTCTCCCTGCAGGAGACTATTTGAAATACATGCCCAAGTTCAGTGGGGAGGGAGACGTAACTGCTGAAGAGCACCTAGCTGCCTTTTACAGCTATGCAGACAACTTGAATATCGAGAGTGAAGATGTCTGGATGAGAGTCTTTGTCCAAAGCCTAGATGGAGAGGTGAGGAAATGGTTCTAAGGACTGGCCCCCGGATCTATTGCTGGCATTGAAGCCTTGGATAACGTTTTCCTCAGGCAGTGGGGAGACATAAAAGATTATATGTATTACATGAAAGAGTTTGGGTCTCTGAGGAAGATGGAAGGGGAGTCTGTCTCAGACTTCTCCAAAAGATTTAATAAGATGTTCAACAAGATTCCTGCAGAGATTAAACCCTCAGAGGCCTCTTCTCAAATTTCCTATGCTGGCGCATTTGACCCTGATTTCTGTCTCGTGTTAAGAGAAAGAAGAGCCACCTCTTTAGCTCAGATGCAAGATGAAGCTATAGAAGTGGAATCCAACATATTGGCCACTGACAGACTGAGAAGCCAAGCCGACACAGATAGAAGAAAGGAAAAATCGGAAGCCTCAACTTCCAGCCCATCATTGCCCCACTCTCAAGTAAATGAGCTGACCCAAGTTATGAACCTCCTTAAAGAAGAGGTGGAGAGATTGAAGGTGGAGAGGAAGAAAATGTACAAGGGCCCTCAGAACACCAAAAATAAAGGAGGTTTCAGAAGGCCAAATAATTTCGCTCCTCCAACTATGCACAGAGAGAAGGAAAGAGACAGAGACGACCAAAGAATTCAGGCTCCCTTCCAGAACAATTTTGTGGCCGATGAAGAATAAGGGGAAGCAGATGAGCCTGAGCCAAAAATCCACAGTTTAGAAGTCACTCCCCCTTTCCCTCATCTAACCCAATCAGCATATGAAGAGTCTCTCATGGATAGTCAGCTGAATGAATTGAGTAAAGGAGACAAAGCTAGCAGCGGTCGAGGCAGGTACAACTTGAGGTCCGACAAAAAGGCAGCAGCACCCGACGTTCCTGAGCCATCCAATAGAACAGAGAAACCTGCTAATGAAGTAGCGGACAGAGGTAAGAGGGTTCAACCTTTCTCTCCCATTGTCCATAATCATGTCCCTGAAATTAGAGAAATCACAAATCCCATGTCTTCTTTCAATTTCGAACATGAGATTCAAAAGATCAGAGTTCATGTGCCACTCATCGAGCTAATCAAACATGGGGAATTCAAAAAATGCTTCTCTGATCTGCTGAGATCCGAAGCCTCATATCCTCTCACAGACTCCATAAACCTCCAAGATGGAAGGCCTGCAGTTGTCCTAGGTCCCATGGTAGAAGACAGAGATGATTCATCCCCTCCCTTCTACACCTCCCTGAACATACATGACAAGGTACTGCATAATTGCCTTATGGATTCAGGGGCCTCCCACAACCTCATGCCCAAAGCCGTCATGGAATAATTAGGACTGGAAGTCACCCGAGCCTATCATGACCTCTATTCTTTTTACTCCAAGAGGGTTCAGTGTTTGGGAGTCATCAAGGACCTGGTAGTCTCTTTGTTTCAGCTGCCCATGAAGAGTATGATCATGGATATTGTGGTAGCTGATGTTCCCCCCAAGTTTGGCATGTTGTTATCAAGGTCTTGGATCAAGAGACTTGGAGGGACATTACAGATGGATCTCACATATGCCACCATTCCAGTCTTTGGAGGGGAACATAGGAGATTATACAGAGAAGCCCAGCTAGCCTACATTGTCAGTGATGAGGCCAACCCTACCAATCATCCCATTTATGTCTTGGACACTGATTTAGGCTCCAGTTTACTACAGCTCACCCACACCCCTGAAGCTTCTTTGTAGATCAGAAAGTATCCCATCCTTAATCAGGAGACCTCCCCTCCAACTTCCTCTGTTTGGAAGATGTTCTTTGATGGAGCTTCCTCCAGTATGGGTGCAGGTGCCGGAGTGATATTTATATCACCTTGTCAAGAGACCACCTCTCTGTCATACAGGATGGAATTCGAGGTCACTAATAATGTGGCAGAGTATGAAGCTCTGGTTCTGGGAATAAGAGCTACAAAAGAAATGGGAATCAAGGAGATGGTTGTGTTTGGGGATGCAGAACTGATTGTCCAGTAGGTCAAAAATGTTTATCAGACTAAGCATCCTCGGCTCAGGAATTACAGGAACGAGGTATGGGATCTGGTTGATGATTCCTTCCTGGCTTTTAACATTTCCTACATTCCAAGGGAGGAAAATGCCTCGGCCGACTTTTTAGCTTTCACAGCTAGTGTGCTTGAAGTTCCCACACCGCCCACTGTCGGGTCTGATGTTGAAATAAAATACAGACCTTCTATACCAGACAATGTCAAACATTGGAAGGTGTTTGAAGATGATCAAGAAATTGAGAAATTTCTCCAGTCCATTGATGACTTTTCCATAATGCACATAGATGAGAATCCTGAAGAGGAAGATGACCATCACCCTGGGGAATTTGTGAATAGAATTGTTGATCACCGGATCATTCATCTACCAAACAATCACATTCCGAGAGCACTGATCCCATTAGAAAGATTGTTCGACAGGAATGATGTGGCAGTAAAGGGTAAGGTTTCAGGTGATGATGATGACACAGCTGAATGCAACATAGGCACACCTGAGGAGCCAAAGTTTGTCAAGTTGTCAAGAAGTTTTACTGAGGAGCAGAGGATCGAATATACCAAGTTGCTGAAGGAGTTTGCTGATGTGTTTGCATGGAATTACGAAGACCTCAAGACATATGACACATCAGTCATCGAGCACAAGATCCCACTAAAAGAGGAGGCTAAGCCGTTTAAGCAAAAGCTGAGACAGATAAATCCCATGTTGCTGCCTATCATGGAGAAAGAGGTAAAGAAGCTGTTGGATGCCCAGATCATTGTCCCCTTGAGATATTCTGAGTGGGTTGCCAATTTGGTTCCAGTGAGAAATAAAAGTGGGGAAATCAGACTCTGCGTCGATTTCAGGAACCTGAACAGAAGCTCTAGGAAGGACAATTATCCCCTGCCCAACATGGAACACATTATGAAGAGGGTAACTGGCGCCTCTAGGATATCCATGATTGATGGTTTCTCTGGATACAATCAGATATCAGTCATGCCTGAGGACAGAGAAAAAATAGCCTTCACCACTCCTTGGGGCACATTCATGTATGCCAAAATTCCTTTCGGACTGATGAATGTAGGAGCAACATTTCAGCGGGCCATGGACATAGCCTTTGTCGGAGAGAAGGATCAGTTTGTGGTGATATATCTGGATGACATCACAGTCTTCTCTAAGACTGATAAAGAGCACTGTTGCCACTTAAAGAGAGTTTTCCTGAAGTGTCGAAGGTATGGCCTATCTTTAAACCCCAAGAAATCATTGTTTGCTATGTAGGAGGGAAAGTTGTTAGGTCACATAGTGTCAGCAGAAGGAGTAAGGATTGACCCAAGCAAGGTGGAAGCGATTCAGGCCCTGTCACTTCCCCGGTCTAAAAAGGAAGTTCAGGCATTTTTGGGGAAGGTTAATTTTCTGAGGAGATTTGTCTCGAACTTCGCCGAGCTGGTGAAGCACATCACAGCCATGCTCAGGAAGGGTCATGAAATAAAATGGACTATTGAATCCAGGGAATCTTTTGCCTAGATAAAGAAAGCATTGACCGAGGCACCTGTGCTAATCAGTCCCGATTATTCTAACGATTTCCTGATTTTCTCATTTGCTTCTGATGACTCAGTAGCAGCATTCTTATTGCAGAGAAATGATCAAGGGCGAGAGCAGCCCATTGCCTTCTTCAGCAAGGCATTGAGAGATGCTGAACTCAGATATGAGATCATGGAAAAGCAGGCCTACGCACTGGTGAAAGCTCTCAAAGCTTTCAGAATCTATGTTTTGCACTCAAAAATCACTGCATATGTCCCTTCAACTTATGTGAAGGACATCCTTATATAGCCTGACATAGACGGAAGAAATGGCAAATGGATAGCTAAGATCCTTGAATTTGACCTGGAGATTAGGCCCACCAAGTTGATAAAGGGGCAAGGTTTGGCCAAGTTGTTGGATGAATCCAATTGCAAAACTCTGGGGATTAACTACATCAATGAGCAAGCTGAGTCATCCAGCAGTAATTCCCAGATCACCATACCACTAGCAGCATGTCCCTGGTACAGGGACATCTTGTACTTTCTGCAGGAATTAAAGCCCCCTGACGGACTGGGAAAGAGTAGGGCCAGAGCTTTAAAGCTCAAAGTGGTCAAATACTGCCTCATTGACCAAGCCTTGTATTGGAGAGACCCTCTGGGGATATTATTAAGATGTATGGACCCGTTGCAAGCCCAGAAGGTGATGTTCGATTTTCATAGCAGTCTCTGTGGAGGTCATCATTTTTGGAAGACCACAGCCCACAAAATCCTTCGGGATGGGTATTACTAGCCTACTTTGTTTACTGATGTCTGCAGAGAAGTTAGGGCTTGCATTAAATGCTAGAAATTCTCAGGTAAATAGCAACTCAAATCTCTGCCATTAAAGCCTGTAGTAGTTTCGGCACCTTTTCAGCAGTGGGGATTGGATTTCATCGGAGAAATTCATCCTCCCTCAAGTGGCCAGCATAGATGGATCCTCACTGCGACTGATTATTTCACCAAGTGGATAGAGGCGGTCCCCACCAAGATAACTTCTCACAAAGTAATCATCAACCTCTTGGAAGACATCATAGCCAGATTTGGTTGCCCAAGCAGAATTGTCACTGACAATGCCTCCCCCTTCAGGTCTGAGCCTCTGATCAAATTTTGTGAACAATTTGGGATTTCATTGGTTCACTCTACTCCATACTATCCTCAAGGAAACGGACTGGTAGAGTCCTCCAATAAAAGCCTGATCAAGCTTATCAAAAAGCTACTGGAGGACAATCAGAAGGCCTGGGACTCAAAGCTCAAATTTTCTCTCTGGGCCGATCGGGTGACAACCAAGAAGTCCCTGGGCCTCTCACCTTTCCAACTTGTTTACGGAATAGAGGCCGTTTTCCCCACTCAGCTTGCCTTACCTGTGGCAAATTTCCTCTAGGACCTTGAGGAAGAACCTAACCATATGCTCAGGAGGATTCATCAGATGGTGGAAGTACAGCAGATCAGAGAACAGGTCATAGACAGAGCCTACAATCACCAGTAGAAGATCAAGCAGGCTTTTGACAGGAAGAGCAAAAAGAAAGAATTGAAGCAAGGTGACCTGGTACTCAAATGGGATGCACCCAGGCAAGACAAGGGCAAACACAGTAAATTTGACGCCCTCTGGCTGGGGCCTTTCAAGATCCTTGAAGCATGTTCAAACAACACTTACAGGTTGCAGGATATGGAAGGCGAAGAAGTTTTTAATGGCCCAGTAAATGGGCATTTCTTGAAAAAGTGTTTTTTGTGAGCCACAGTTGGCTCTTTTCGTTTTGTTTTGTACATATTGTTTCTATTTTTGTTTTTCGGACTAATAAACGACTCCATAGCCCAACAGCAAAGGCACTGAATCTGCAAAAGAGTTCTTAGAGCATCACAGGGATGACTCTATCCCCCATGGAGCCGAATGTTAGTGATATTTCTTGTAAGGGGGTTAGAATGCAAAGAAATGGGTTAAAAACCCACTTGTCCTAAGTTCGGTTGCTAATATGCCCATGATTAATTGAAAAGAAAGTCTGGATGGCTAGGATCACGGTGCCCGGATCAACGGCGCAGGTGTGATTCCGGACCCCCCTCGCCTTTCTACCTTTAAGCAGAGGGGGGGGATCCGAAATCCGGGGTGCACCTCTTCGACGGACCAGATCAGCGTGCCTGGATCAACGGCGATGAAGGAAATTCCGGACCCCCCCTGCCTTTCTACCTTTAAGCGGAGGGGGGGGGTCCGGAATCGGGCTCGCAGCTTTCCGACGGCTGAGATCTTAGTGCCCGGATCAACAGTGCTCGCTCGATCCACAACATCCTCAGCTGCTCTGCGTTTATGCGTGTGTGGGCCCTTCTCCCATCATGTCACTTCCCAGAACCACTGTTCTCCTGCTGCCGTGTGTCGTCCATCTACCTTCTCTTTATGGTCCGCGTGGTCTTCCTTCCTCCTCATCATCCGCACACCATCTGCCATGCATCTCCTTCCCTCCACGTCAGTCTCCCATTAAAGTGTGTCCATCACATCTTCTCCCCTGTAGCCTCTCCCATTCCCTCGTCTCTTTTTACTCCACTCCCTGTTGTTTTGGCCCCATCACTCCATTCCTGTGCCTCACCTTCTGCGCTGTCCTCCCTGCATATTCTTTGAGCCAGTTAGTTATTCCAGGTGGCAGTGCAAGAGGCCTTCCACGTCCCAAAGATGCCAAGCTGGCTAGGTTGTCCTCAATCCCTATGAAGCAGTTATTGAAGCGGTTGGTGGTGGTTAGACATCATCTCCGCCATAATGGGAAGCACGACCATGAATTTAAGGCACGTCGATTCGCCGTTGGAACTGTCAAAGAGTCAGATTGCGTCTAAAAAAAGTTGCACGATCTTTTAGAGATTGACTGTCAGAAGCCATGCAGACGCAAAGCTTTCAATGCAATGTCTCGGTTCCGCTGCTGTTGTTTTTTTGAGTATATGAAGGCGTTTTTGCCATTTTGTATCTATCGATGGTTGAGCGGAGCTCCCGGTTGTAAATCTTTAATGAAGCACTGATACTCTGGTTATGTATGAACTCTTGAGACTTCTTGCCTAATGAATGCCAGTTTCTTTTACATCTTTGTTACACTGTGTTAGAAACGCTCGGAATTGGAGGATCCAGTCGAGCTATAGCTGTTATAGGATGATGTTCGATAGGATCACTGTAGCAGTTATTATGTTTCTAGTCAGTTCTTGTGGTTTTCCCAGCACCGAGTGACTTGGAATTGGAGGATCCAGTCAAGTCCTCCTCGGTTTCTTGAGACCCTGAACCAAGCGGATCTTGCATTCAGGGTATTTCTTTTACAGATAGCCGTAAGCCTGTTGCCCAAAGCTGTTTGTTCATTTTCATCATTAAGTCTTCCACCTATTCGTCCTTTTATCAACCCACTAGCTGAAGTTGGATCAAGACCTCCTTTGTTACTTATGTACCAGACTCAGTCCCCGAGTTAGAGTGATATCTCCTCGAGTCTTTATCTCCATTCGATCACCCCTTATAAACAAATCGTGACATTAAACTGATGGGCGTCGGGCTCTGCTCCTGCAAGCAATCTAGGAGTGACTTCCGGCACCAACACCTTCGTATTTGTATTAGTGGCAGTAAGAGTCGCTCTTTAACATGACACCCCCTATTCACCATTTGAATCCGGGTTGGGAAATCCATTTGTCTCTCGTCTGACTTGCTACAAGATCATATCTTGGGTCATCTTTGAGTCAATGCTGCCAAGGCCATTGTCATGTCATCCATATGTTCAAGAGAAGTCCAAACAAGCCCTCCATTGAGTCGGCCATCTATAGTTGTCAAGTCTTACCATGTCGGCCTTCCCTGTGTTAGTTTCAAATCATATTCATACTTTGACTTACCCTAAAATCTGTTACTTATTCCGTGTCATTGATGGAGGATACATCAAGGCCCTCCTGTGAGGAGTCTTTTTCCGTCAATTCCAACTCATTATCTAGGAATAAGACTTAGAAATCATTTAGTACCTTAGAACATGCATGCCTTAACAACAAGTCTCTTCACTTTCGACAGTGGATTCACATCATTGGTCCCTGATCGATAGATTCCACCGAGTGTTCAACTTCAACTCATTTATTCACATTCATTCGGATTGTACTTAGGTACCTTTGGAGTCATTGACATCAATGGTGATTTCCCTGTCACTTGTTAATGGTTTTCATCAATGACCGGTAATCAAGTGGTTTCTACCATGTTTGACTTCGACACCTGTCATCACATGGTTAGATTCATACTTTCAGACGATGGGATTGAAGACCCTGGGTCTCATCTTTTTGTTCTAGGTTGCGATAGAGTATTTATGATTTGTATTGACACATAGATCCACTTTGTATGTCACTTGGCTATGTCCTAATCTGAGTCTTCTAACACATATATCCCTAGTGTATTCCTGTTGGCTATGTAGCATTTTGACGACATGGATCCACGGTGTATGATTGGTGGCCATGGCCTACATTTGTGATTTCATTCATTTGTGGTCTGAGCATGGGAATGCCTACCTCAGAACTGGTATTATATTCTGTAGATGCTTGATTATTTTTGGGTTTCCGATTAGGTGTGATCCTTGTTTCTGACACACACACGCATTTTACAAAGTATTTCAGTTGTCACGAGTTCCAGCCTCATACTTTGGGGGGCATTCTGTTACACATTATTTTGGTCACTCTGGTGATGTATCTACATTTATGTGTTCAGGCTCTCATAAGGACCTTTTTCCTAAGGAAAGTGACTATTGTCTTCTTCTACAAAATATATTTTTAAGATGAGTTCACAGGCTGCATATATTGTAGGGTGAAAAAACCCTGATTCTCATAGGCTACTCTATACTTGGATTGTGAGGTGTTCGCAGTTTGCTCTATAAGTAGGGTGCAAACCTACTTCAAAGCTTAAAAGGAGGAAGAGGTTACGAAGGTTCTATAAGAGGATCTTCTAGAAAATGAGTTGGCATTCGCATGGTTGGCATCCTACTGACTTCTCAAATTTAGTGGGATCATCCTCATCCCTTTAACCATCTCTCCTTCTCCTATATAATGAAAGGTTTCTCAAGGAAGAGGTTAAGCAAGATTGAATAGGGAATTGATCAAAGAATAGATTCGGAATTGTGTGGGGAATCATGTTTGAATTGGTGCTTGAGGCCTCCATTTGTCCATCAAGCCATAGTGGATCTTCTCCATGCAAGTGTGGAGCAAGTGTGTGTGTTGGAACGAAGGACCATCGAAAGGAATCTTGCGACATCAAGGCAATCTGGTTGTATCTTCTACTTTCATTTAATATAATACAGTGGCATGTCCCTTTCCCATAAAATCACTCTTGTTTTATTACATGACTCCTTGATAACATGTTTAGGTCTTCATTAAATGTATTATTGTTGCTTTCACCTTGGTCGATTTGTGTCATTGTAGATCTAATATCACAAGGCTACCAAAGTGAAGCAGGGACAACAAAGACATAAGGAAGTGATATCTAAAGGTATGTCACTTATTCCTTCTTCAATGACAAATTCAATGATTGTAACTTAGGGGAAGCGTCATGTCTTGTCCTGTTTTGTTCTAAATCTATGTGGATCTAGGGAGATCTATTAATGTCTGCATATACCGATTTATCCTATAACACTTATGCCCCATGTTCACAAATGCATTTAAATTTTTATATTTCTTATATCCTTTTAATTTTATGTCTTCATATATTTTTACCTTTCACCAGTCCATATGGAAAATGCATTTAAATTTCCAAAATTATTCTTCCACTGTCAACAAATTTGTAGTTTGTTATATACTTTCAAAAAATAAATGGTGTTCTACATGCCAATCGTCATTTACTTGTTCCCCATGTTCTGTGATATACCTTTTCCACACAACATTTTTGTGATATACATTTTGCACCGAACACTTCTGTCATTTACAATTCGACCCCATTTTCCACAATTTGCTTTCTAACCTCGTTGGCAGGGACTATGCTACCACGCAGCCTTGTTCAATGTGGATTCAAATACACAAAAAAAGGTCAAGTCACCAATAGAATCTAGATCCAAATGTCATAGAGAGAAGGAAAGTGAATAAATGTTGTACCCAATGAAGGTGATGACAAATTTCTTATTCAAATTGAGGATGCCATGGGAGAAACTTCCCTACTAGAATTAATTACTGAAGAACACAAAATGTTGTTGACTAAAGTTTACAAGGAAGTGAAGTGAACAAAAAGGAATAGTTTAGTAGAATATAAATATCAAGCTTGTCAAACAGATAAAATCAAATAAGAAATTTGTAGCCAATAGACACCAATTGAAGCAGATAATAACAATCACAATAACATTCTTGTTGATAATTTAAAATAGTGGAAACCACCAGCACCACCACCTTCACCACCAAAACCATTAACATATACCAATATAGCATACAATAACCTCCCTCTATATGAAGGAGATGAATACCAAATAAGGCATTGGTTTATTTGTGAGAAATTCTAGGATTCCATGAACGTAATTGTTGAAACAAAATAGATGGAACAATTTGTATGAGCCCTAACGTAGCTCATGAACTTTATATACAATCAAACCAAAACAAAGGCTCCTATCATTCTTCAAAACTCAAGATACTAAATATTTGGCAGTCCAAAATATTAAATAATTCAAACACATTACAAGCACGTCAATACGGGAATATCATAAATTATTTGAGGATCCCTTATCCAAATCCCATATACTTTTGGAAAATAAATGTTTGAGTAACGGTTTTTCGCATGGCTACTCCACAAATTAGGGTACCCTAAGGATCCATGAGATAAATTCCAATGGAGATGGCCTCAAAAAATACCAACAAATTGAATATGATGATGATGACTGGGATACACCATCATTGGATAAAAAAGTGGAATAAAAACTTGAAGTTATGTAGAAGTAGTTGAAAGATATTTCACTAAGAATAAGTGAATTATGGTACATAGTTTGTATCAATGAAGAGCATACAAAGGATTATTGAAAATATTGATAACCAAATGACAAATACCAAAATGTTAGACTAGTTCAAGTCAACTACTATTGTGAAATTTGTCAAATAATAACAAACCATACCACAAAAGATTGTTTGCACAATTTTAAAAATGTCAAACCTAAGTGGTATGCCATATGTGAAGAACCTACACATGATACAAAAAAATGGCAACACAATAGTTGGAATAAATAAAACTATAAAAGAGTACATCATATGAAGGTGAAAAATAAAAACCAAGGCTAGCCAAGAGGAGGATGCAATGGAGGGTATCAAGGTCAAGGTCAATATCGAGGAAGTTATCATGGTCAATATGGAAACTATGGTGGATGTGGTTAAGGCTGATTTTCAAAGAAATTTTTCTTTGTATCCTACAAAGAAAATTACTTGAGACCAGATTGTCCACTGAAAGATATGATTGAGCTCAAATTTTATACCAAATGTGGAGTATGATATCACTCCCTAGAGGAGTGCCCCATCATGCCTGAAAATATAATGAAAAAGACAACTTTTGAAATCCTACGAAGTGTATCAAATATGAGGTGTTGAATTCTAAATATTTAAATGTAATTACTAGATTAGGAGCAAAGAAAGAAGGGAATACAACATTGTAGAAAATACCTTTGATTAAACCTATAAGAAAAGATAATTGGTATACATACCCTTATAAGGAAATAAAAATCATGAAATAAGTCATCTATTTATTTAATGATATAACAAAGGAATAACATCGACAAGAACGATAACAAAAAAAGTACCAAGAAGGGAGGGATGCATAGTTCTTGATGAATTCCTTAACCTATTAAAATAAGTACAAGGAATATCTAGATTATTATAATGTAAGGAAGAATGAAAAAATTCAAAAATATGTGCCAACTAACTCAAGATAAAAAACTCCATGACGATTATGATCCACAAGTGGACCTAGAATTCGAGGATGTTATGATTCTCTAGGTCATAATTGACTTTGGATCCTAGGTGAACATTTTCTTGAAGGAAATTTGGATTAGAATGGGAAAGCCTAACCTAGTCAAGTTGAAAGGTAGAATGAATTCTTTTCAAACCAATTGGGTTAATAAAAGGTGCAAAAATAATCATCATTGGGATATCGACTATGGTCAACTTCAAATTAATTAATTTAGTCGAGGGCATTCCATCCTACTCAACATTGTTTGGTCAGCCATGGGGTCAAAATATGAAGGAAATAATGTCATTAGAAAATGATAGAATCAAGTTGAAAGGGAATGAAAGGAGGATCATTATACATTTGGATCCTAGAGAAGGAAAAACTTGGATAAAAACATGGAAATAAGAAAGTGATGTCAACTAATCCAAGAGGAAAAAGAGAATGTTGAACAGAATATCAGAGGTGAATTGTTGGATGGTTTACCCCTATATGTGGAACAAAATTATGACATGGACCTATATGAGTGGAATATGGAAAATTATGAATCAAAATAAATGAAATACTATACAATTGAAGCCATACCAAAGGAAATCTTATGATCACTCTTTTAATAA
Organism: Picea engelmannii; assembly: GCA_009831015.1. Lineage (NCBI taxonomy): Eukaryota > Viridiplantae > Streptophyta > Pinopsida > Pinales > Pinaceae > Picea > Picea engelmannii. The sequence continues at coordinate 452,566 of ML782998.1, forward strand.
AATAAATACCCATTGTATTTGAGAAAAGAGTTAGACGATACCTAAGTTTAATACCCACATAGTCGAAACAAATTGCATTTTGTCCCTTAATATTTAAAGAAAGAGATTCACCTATAGTCCATGTGGAAGAAGTATGAAATATAGTCAGAGAGCAAGGTTGAATGCATAGTTCGGTATGGTTTTTCATACAAAACGTTGTGCATTGGTGGGACACACACACACCCCAACTACAAACGTGGACCAAATCTATAACATACTTTGTCAAAATATTTGGATGGAAGAAACTCACAACCATATCCAACATAATAAATTTTAAACCAAGGTTTGACCCAGAAGCAAATACTTGAGAATGCAAGGCGGAGCAGAGGTGAAATGGATACCAAGACAAGTGAGTCTAGCCACACATGTTCCCAAATATATTGTATGATTTTCCCTACAAATGGTATAAAATAGAAGAGGTCGAAGGTGACATTTGCAACTATTAGGAATGAAAATTGATGATTAACAGAGGGTCAACCTCGACTTGTAATGGGATATCATGCCATGAAAAAAATATTTATATCATCCAATGAAATGATATGGAAAATGATTGTTTTCTAGGGAAGAGGTTCAGGTGGAAGAGGGACCATTCAGAAGTCATGAGAGAATTAAAATCTATTCTAAAAGTGTCTAAACAAGTCAACCTAGAAGACAAAAAAAAAATATAATTTCTACCATCATACAATGAACTACATGAAGATGAAAGAAATTTGCATGAGTCAAAATCACCAAATTGTATGTGTCAAAAGAAAATACATAGAAATTGGCATTTCAAATGATAGTTGACCAAAAATATCCAAATTTGGTGACTACCAGTTGTAGAAACAAAATTTTAGTACCATATTTGATCCCATCATTAATATGAATGTTGGTTGAGATCAAAAGGCCAAAATTGGGAAAAACAAGGGTAGGAGGCAAGTTTACAGAGCTCCTAGACCGAAATATATAAAAAAATGTTTGATCACCCTAGATAAATCAATAGAAAAATCAAGCTCTAAGGGCACAAGGATAAATTTCAAGCGCATGGATTCTTCTCGAGAGCTAAAGCAGGGATAATTACACTCTCAAAAGGATTAATCCCTTTTTGAACAAAGACTATATCATGATACCAACACCTAGGAATTAAGTGTTAGTGAAGGTGATAGGTCCAATCATCCAACAGTTGCAAGCAATCCTGATATACGGTAGGCGATATATGTCACAACATGAAAGTGCATGAGAGATAACATGCATATGGGGTGCAATGACAGTCTTAGGAGCCACCTGTTAAGAATTTCATGGTGTCTCCTGAAAATATCATGGAGGGTAAAACCACTCCCTTTGGGTCGTGATAGTGGTATTCTGGTTCCTAATCGCCTAACTTCCCACTCAGTGCATAGGTGTCCACCCATTTAGTGACATGTGGAATTGATGCAGCAGTCCACTATGTACATTTGGGAGGGTCAATGGTAGCATATCATTCCAACATGGCACATGCCAGAGCCAATTTGAAGCTACCAGTAGTATAGAGGGGACCCACTAAGGATTTTGGTCACCATATCAAACTCAGTTAAATGAAGGTTGAGCCCAGAACCACATAAGAACTTGCATGGACTAATATGAAGTTGTGACATGTATGTGGGACTGTGATGATGTTAGCATGATGTCACTCATAATTTCCGTTCCTCCTCCCAAACTTTCAAAAGAAATCAAACATTGGGAGGATTCTATGTGTTCATAAAAGGGAACGAGGGAGAAATACTTCAAATGAGTGAGGGATATAATAATGGTATGCCCAATTAATTAGAGATAATACGACATATAATAAGACATTTGGCCTCGTGTCTAGGTCCTTTCACTGATAATCATAATGTTACATGCAACTCATAGAGGACAGTAATAATTGTCCATACATGTGCAGCCATGCGAGCCTTGGATATTTGAATATCATATAGAGTGTATCGAATCACTTCATCCCATCAGTTGTCACCATAAACACATGTCAATATCTTATAAAAGAAAGCCAAAAATTAGAAGAAACCAATTTGTCGGTAATTTAGATTCTGAGAATAAGTTACTTGGATGCTAGGTGTCTTAGATGATGACCCACCTACTCATTCTCTCCACTCGGGAGAGAACTATCAACCATCTTGGCTACACATTTCGTGAGAGTGTGTTTTTTATTTCCCGAAGGAGAGAATTTTTTTATTCAGTATCATTAGCCAACATCTAAGAGATGAAGGACCTTCAGGAATATACCCTAGGGTGTAGTTGTATCAATTTACCAACTCCCTGTAGAATCTTGAGACAAAATATTTGAAGAGTTGACCCATGGATGAGTGGTGTTTCCTGAGAGGAAATGGTTAGACATTCTTTCAGCCAGCCAACAACCTCAAATGTTCATAGCTTGAGTAGTTATATCACATCATATCAAGGTCCAATTGACCCACTTAGAAAAAATACAAATAGAATCTCAATTGGAATAAGAGAACACACCCAAGAACAACATCATCATGTTAAATTTGGTGGTAAAAAGTTATTTTTACCTAGTAACATTTTATTTTTAACTAGTAAAAAGTTATTTTTACCTAGTAAAAATTAGGTAAAATCTATTGCAAAACCATAGGTGGTATCAAGAAACTGACAAGCTATATTAAGTTTCAAGAATCAATATTGGTCTAAATGAATGTTTTTCTCACAAACGAAGTTATGTATAAAGTAAGATGAGCTCATTCTTAGGGTTGGAACTTTGGGGAATTTAACATTTTCTTCTAACTAGAGTTTTATTATCACCACCCTCAAGCACACACGGATAATTAATGTCATAGGCTTCATGAGATTCATCCCCTACATTATGTTTCAGTCTGTAATTTCTTTTTTTGTGCATGTGCTCAAGTTAAAGCCACCCCTCTCATTTTGGCTTCTTGTACTAGATCACCTTTAAAAAAATATCAAAATACAAGTTAAATGACATGTTCAATGTTATTGTTTGTTATATGCTTATGATATTGAACTAATTTCCTCTTAACAATGACCACTTCTTGTAATTTATTCATATGTTTAATGATATGCAGAGGGTACCTCCATGGAATTGAATATCTAAAGATGTTTAACTATTTGGTGCATATTTTAATGATATTTCATATGTGTTATAACTATTGAATTATTAATTGCTCAACATGTTATTCTATTTCCACAAGATATAAGATTCATTCTATGCAATGCCTTATACACGTATATTGTGTTTCTTCTAATTCAACATTTCCCCCACTCTTAAAACTAAATTGTTTGAAACACTCATGGACAAATTCCTCCTAGATATGAAAGTTTTCAATATCTGGACTGAGACTATTTGAGGGCCAAGAGTTTTATAAGAGACAAAGAAAAACTTACCCAATTTTGCATAGTTTTCTTTGAGTGCAAGCATGGATTTAAGGATCACCATGAATATTAGCCCTTGGGGTTCCTTGACATCATTCCATTGATATCCTGGAACATATAGAGGGATAACGTCCAAAATGGAATTATTTTCAGGGAACACAATTTGAAGACATCTTTCCTTGGGGTACAACATTGCAAGTTCTAATTCTTAATTATGAAAAAGCTCCATACATCTGGTTGTTAGTATTTCACTTGGAAACTCCACAGAAGGAATATATGTTATCTGATAGAAGATACACTAGAAGCAACCCAGATCCTAAGAACAATCCAGTATACTCATATCCACAGAATATCGTAACCTCGAGAAACATAAGAGAACGTCAAATCTCTTTAGCTTCAGGTAACCGTAATATAGAAGCATATCCTTCTACTATTCATAGAGGTAGAAAATATTTCGAGCCAATTTATATACCTGTTGATTCATATTCTACATAAAATTTTCCTCTAAAAGCCTTAATAGATCTACAGAATTCTCCCATAGAGTTTTGTCAAGAAGTGAGTTCTTCCCTTAAACCCTTTTTGAAAAACCTTGTTAACCCTCTGTCCTTCGAAGCCCATAACCTCATTATGTAAAATCTTATGGACAACTTAGGTGGAGGAACAGTGGGGGGGGATTAGCCTCCCTCACCATATTTAAACGCTTGGGCCACTACTATATTTGGCATGTTAAATATTACTATGAATGTCCATGACCTCCCTGAAAATTACTTGAACCTCTTTCCCAAATACAATGGAGAAAAAAACCATTCCGCTGAAAAACATATAGCAAACTTTCATGACTTCACAAACAATTTGTTTATGGAGCGTGGCGATGTCTTCATGAAGTTGTTTGTTCAAACTTTAGAAGCAGGCATCTGGAAGTGGTTCAGAGAGATTCTCGTGATCTCCATTGATAGTTGGCAGGATCTTGAGTCTATATTGATTAAATAATGGGGAGAAAAGAGAGGCATTCTATATTACCTGGCCGAATTTAGCTTGCTCAAGAAGATAGCTAATGAGCCTATTGTTGAATTCAATAGAAGATTTAACAAGTTGTATAACAAAATTCCCAAATATACAAAGCCTTCACAACCAACAACCAAAGTTACATATTTGTTATGTCATAAAGGAGACTATGTTGATTTTAAGAAACTGCTCAACATTTCAATCCAAGAGTTGGGATCACCCTCGGGAGTATAATAGATCAAATGAATGGTTTGTTTGCCACAAGAGAAATGTATTGATAAACAAACCATTTATTTGATATATTATACTCTTGAGGAGGATCCCAACTCTGGGATTGAAACGTCAAGTAGTTTATTAAAACCAACATAATATCCTTTATGACATGACAATTATCTACTACGTAAAAGATGAACAATCTCAAAGTTACATATGTTGGGGATTTTGATGACGAATTTGTCATGGTATTAATGGAAAGAAGAGCCACAACTCTGTTGATAATGCAGTATGATGCAACGAACATTCAAGGGAATATGATTACATTAGGTAAAATGATACAAAAGAAAGATCAAGTAGAAGGAAAGAAGGCCAAAAATGACTATGGTCCCTGAAATCCATTCAAATATTCCCATGAATCTAGGATGTATGAAATGTCTAGGATAATCAGAAATTTAACAAATAAGATGTCTATATTTGAGATGGAAAATGGGAATGCCAAAACAAATCCTCAAGAAGGTCGTTTGAGGAACCCTAATCAGTTCAGAATAATTTTTAGTCCTCAACTAATGAGGAGGGAAAGAAGAAACAAGGAATAGCCCATTCAGTCGCATGTAAAGGCCAACAATGAAAATAACAAGGTGGAAGAAGTAATTAATGAAGCATATGTTGAGAATTCAGAAGAAATACACATATTACAAGGAGAAAATAATGCCATGCATTTAACTCAAGATGACTATGAATATTTCTTAAGTAAAAATAAGCAGATCCTAAAGAGTCAATAAATCCAAGAAGTTTTGTCCTCTTCCCAATATAGAGTGTTTGTTTATGCACTATAGGATGATATGCATAAGAAGTATAATATCAGGCCTAGACAGAAGACAACCATCCAAGATAATCAGCCTCGGCCTAAGAAACCTATCCCAAGTCTTTTCAAGTATAAATTCAAAGAACTAACCAATATTCCTAAGGCTAATGAGGTTGGGGAGCCTTCAAAAATAGAAAAAGAAGTTAAAGAATTTGAGGAATCAATTCCACCTTTTAACGTTGAAAAAGAGTTGTTCAAGATAAAGATTCATGTCCCACTGGTGGAGTTGGATAATAATCCTTCATATCACAAACAAATTGATAGATACATATAGGTAAAAAGATCAGCAAGCCCTCCTGATGTTGTAAATATACAAGATGATTCCCCCATTATAGTTTTTATCCCTCACATAGATGACAAGGAATATTTTGTTGCACGTTTCTATGTAACATTGAATATCCATGACAAAATGTTGCATAGTTGTATGTTTGACTCTAGAGCATCTCATAATCTTATACCTAAATTAGTCATGAAAAAATTAGGATTGGATATAACTAGGGAATATCATGACCTCTATTCTTTTGATGTTAGAAAAGTGAAATGTGATGGGATACTCAAGGATATGGTAGTCACTTGTTCTTAGCTTCCTGTTAATATCATTATGATGGATGTAGTGGTGGTTGATGTGTCAGCAAACTATGGTGTGCTTCTATCAGGAACATGGGCACACAAGTTGGGAGGTACAATGCAGATGGATATGACCTATGTTATTGTTCCAGTGTTTGGAGGAGAAAAAATAAGGTTATACACAGAGACAATGTTTGCCTATGTAGTTAGTGATCAAAACAACCTTGTAAGCCATCCCATCTATGTTATTGATGAAGATATTGGCTTTTGCATCATCGCAACCAATGAAGAATACAAAGAATATTTAACACTCACAGATCATTTGGTGATCCCTCCTAATAAAGTAAAGGGTATATGGAAAATCTTCTTTGATGGAGCATATTAAAAAGAAGGAGTGGGAGATGGTGTAGTACTTGTTTCTCCTAATAAAAATAAATTCATGTGTCCTACAAACTAGAGTTTGAGGCCACCAAAAATGTAGTTGAATATGAGACTCTGGTTTTAGGCTTGGAGGTAGAAACAAAAATGCAAATTACTGAGATTTTGGCATTTGGAGACTTAGAGCTAGTGGTGCAGAAAATTAAATGTTTCTATTAGACAAGGAATCCTAGGATGAAGGAATACAAGAATCAAGTATGGGATTTGATTGATAATTTTTATGAAGCTTTCAATATTATTGTTATCTCAAGAGAATTTAACTAGTAGGTTGATTCCTTAGCAGCAATAGCTAGTACTTTTAAAACACATGTTGTTCCCCAAATGAAATACGAAATTGAGATGAGGTATAGACCATCCATCCCTGACAATATCAAGTATTGGCTAGTGTTTGAAAATGACCAGCAAATTAAAAAGTTCATGTAGGTGCAATACTCATATTGATTTAGATGATGAAGAAGATTCTAAATAGGAGAGTGAGGAAGAAATTGAAATCAGTCATGACTTTAGTGACTATATGATTGAGCATAAGGTAATTCAACTCAAGAATAACTTTATTCCCAAAGGGAAGGTACTATTGGAGCAACTTTTTGACATAAATGATGTACCTATAAAAACAATAGTTCTTCCTAAAGATGATAACACTGAGGATTCTAATGTGGGGACTGAAGAATAACCTAAGTACATAAAGTTGTCAAAAGAGATTTATGTTGAGCATAAGGAAAACTACTTGCAATTGTTCAAGGAGTACATGGAATTTTTTACCTAGAAATATGAATACTTAAAAACATATGATACCAACATAATACAACATAGAATACTCGTCAATCATGGTAGTAAACCTTTGAGGAAAAAACTAAGGAAATTTAATCCCATGCTACTTCCTACCATTGAGAAAGAGGTCAGGAAATTGTTGGATACTCATATCATAATTCCTCTCAAGTATTCTAAATGGGTGGAAATTTTGGTTCCAGATAGGAAAAAGAGTGGAGTGATAAGGATTTATGTGGACTTCATAAACCTGAACAAATGCTCCCTTAAGGATAACTACATACAAAATCCTCAAAGTTAGTTAATGTCGGCCCTCATTGTTTTCTTATGCCAATTGTAGGGTTAGAGCATGTGTAGAGTGCCAAATGTTTGCAGGAAATCAAAAGTTGAAGCCCCTCCTACTGAGGCTTCTTAAAGGAGAGATATTTTTTTATCAATGGGGATTGGATTTCATTAGTGAAATCAAATCCAATTTTGAGTGGGAAAAATAAATGGATCCTAACAAACATAGATTATTTCACCAAGTGGGTAGAGGCTATCCCTACAAGGCTTGCAACTGATACAACTATCATCAAGTTCCTTGAGTAGAAATTTTGGCCAGATTTGGATACCCAAGTGAAATCATAATTGATAATGTGCGGGCCTTTAAATCTGCCAAGACATTGTAATTTTTTCAAAATTATAAAAAAGAGCTTGGTCACTCTACTACTTATTATCCACAAATTAATGGTCTAGCTGAGTATTCAAATAAGAATCTCATCAAAATCATTAAGAAAATGTTATCCCAAAATAAAAAGTCCTCAGATTCTCATCTGAAATATGCAGTCTAGGAAGATTTGGTGAGCATAAATATATCTATAGGAACTTCTCCTTTTCATCTGGTGGAAGCTTTGAACTGGCTCTTATGGGTGTCTTGTTGGCATGCTATGCCAACACTTGGCATCTGAGTAACATACTTTCAGAAGATAAATTACTCACAGATTGTGTTCTTCGTATTTTTGGCTTTCTCTTATAAGAGATCGACATGTTTTTGTGGAGACAACTAATGGGATGAAGTGATTTGCTACACATTGTGTGATATTCATAGATATGAGACTCGCATGGGTGCACATGTGTGGAAAATTATTATTGTCCTCTATCAGATGCATGTAACGATATGATTATTAGTGAAATAACCTAGAGGAAAGGCCAAATGTCTTGTTATAAGTCATCTTATCTCTAACTAATTTAACATGCCCTCATTATATCCCTCACCCGTTTGAAATATTTCTCCCTCGTTCCCTTTTATAAACATGCGACATCCTCCTACTAAAATCTAGCATACATTCGCTTTGACTGATGCTATAAATATGTGGACAAATACATCTATCGTTGAATATAAATAAGTGTTATTTTCCACACCCATTGGCCTATTTTTAGCCCATGTCATCTAAAAGGATCGAATAAATATGGATACGGAAAAAATCAAAGTGACACTGAATTGAAACCCCTTGTAAATACTAAATAGTTAAAAATGTTTTTCGAACATATGGGATACTATTGAAAATTTATAATACGTTATTAAAATATTATGTTTCTAACAGATGAATTACTTAAAAATTATGTGGAATTTGTGTGAAGTGAGTATTGTAGTGAATCATTCCATCTATTGAAGAGAAAACTAGTTGCAGTGCCAATTTTGAGAATCCTTGATTGGTTAGAGAAATTTCATGTGCATATGGAT
>ML782998.1:461646-474415 GCA_009831015.1 Picea engelmannii
GAGGGCATTCCATCCTACTCAACATTGTTTGGTCAGCCATGGGGTCAAAATATGAAGGAAATAATGTCATTAGAAAATGATAGAATCAAGTTGAAAGGGAATGAAAGGAGGATCATTATACATTTGGATCCTAGAGAAGGAAAAACTTGGATAAAAACATGGAAATAAGAAAGTGATGTCAACTAATCCAAGAGGAAAAAGAGAATGTTGAACAGAATATCAGAGGTGAATTGTTGGATGGTTTACCCCTATATGTGGAACAAAATTATGACATGGACCTATATGAGTGGAATATGGAAAATTATGAATCAAAATAAATGAAATACTATACAATTGAAGCCATACCAAAGGAAATCTTATGATCACTCTTTTAATAAAATAAATACCCATTGTATTTGAGAAAAGAGTTAGACGATACCTAAGTTTAATACCCACATAGTCGAAACAAATTGCATTTTGTCCCTTAATATTTAAAGAAAGAGATTCACCTATAGTCCATGTGGAAGAAGTATGAAATATAGTCAGAGAGCAAGGTTGAATGCATAGTTCGGTATGGTTTTTCATACAAAACGTTGTGCATTGGTGGGACACACACACACCCCAACTACAAACGTGGACCAAATCTATAACATACTTTGTCAAAATATTTGGATGGAAGAAACTCACAACCATATCCAACATAATAAATTTTAAACCAAGGTTTGACCCAGAAGCAAATACTTGAGAATGCAAGGCGGAGCAGAGGTGAAATGGATACCAAGACAAGTGAGTCTAGCCACACATGTTCCCAAATATATTGTATGATTTTCCCTACAAATGGTATAAAATAGAAGAGGTCGAAGGTGACATTTGCAACTATTAGGAATGAAAATTGATGATTAACAGAGGGTCAACCTCGACTTGTAATGGGATATCATGCCATGAAAAAAATATTTATATCATCCAATGAAATGATATGGAAAATGATTGTTTTCTAGGGAAGAGGTTCAGGTGGAAGAGGGACCATTCAGAAGTCATGAGAGAATTAAAATCTATTCTAAAAGTGTCTAAACAAGTCAACCTAGAAGACAAAAAAAAAATATAATTTCTACCATCATACAATGAACTACATGAAGATGAAAGAAATTTGCATGAGTCAAAATCACCAAATTGTATGTGTCAAAAGAAAATACATAGAAATTGGCATTTCAAATGATAGTTGACCAAAAATATCCAAATTTGGTGACTACCAGTTGTAGAAACAAAATTTTAGTACCATATTTGATCCCATCATTAATATGAATGTTGGTTGAGATCAAAAGGCCAAAATTGGGAAAAACAAGGGTAGGAGGCAAGTTTACAGAGCTCCTAGACCGAAATATATAAAAAAATGTTTGATCACCCTAGATAAATCAATAGAAAAATCAAGCTCTAAGGGCACAAGGATAAATTTCAAGCGCATGGATTCTTCTCGAGAGCTAAAGCAGGGATAATTACACTCTCAAAAGGATTAATCCCTTTTTGAACAAAGACTATATCATGATACCAACACCTAGGAATTAAGTGTTAGTGAAGGTGATAGGTCCAATCATCCAACAGTTGCAAGCAATCCTGATATACGGTAGGCGATATATGTCACAACATGAAAGTGCATGAGAGATAACATGCATATGGGGTGCAATGACAGTCTTAGGAGCCACCTGTTAAGAATTTCATGGTGTCTCCTGAAAATATCATGGAGGGTAAAACCACTCCCTTTGGGTCGTGATAGTGGTATTCTGGTTCCTAATCGCCTAACTTCCCACTCAGTGCATAGGTGTCCACCCATTTAGTGACATGTGGAATTGATGCAGCAGTCCACTATGTACATTTGGGAGGGTCAATGGTAGCATATCATTCCAACATGGCACATGCCAGAGCCAATTTGAAGCTACCAGTAGTATAGAGGGGACCCACTAAGGATTTTGGTCACCATATCAAACTCAGTTAAATGAAGGTTGAGCCCAGAACCACATAAGAACTTGCATGGACTAATATGAAGTTGTGACATGTATGTGGGACTGTGATGATGTTAGCATGATGTCACTCATAATTTCCGTTCCTCCTCCCAAACTTTCAAAAGAAATCAAACATTGGGAGGATTCTATGTGTTCATAAAAGGGAACGAGGGAGAAATACTTCAAATGAGTGAGGGATATAATAATGGTATGCCCAATTAATTAGAGATAATACGACATATAATAAGACATTTGGCCTCGTGTCTAGGTCCTTTCACTGATAATCATAATGTTACATGCAACTCATAGAGGACAGTAATAATTGTCCATACATGTGCAGCCATGCGAGCCTTGGATATTTGAATATCATATAGAGTGTATCGAATCACTTCATCCCATCAGTTGTCACCATAAACACATGTCAATATCTTATAAAAGAAAGCCAAAAATTAGAAGAAACCAATTTGTCGGTAATTTAGATTCTGAGAATAAGTTACTTGGATGCTAGGTGTCTTAGATGATGACCCACCTACTCATTCTCTCCACTCGGGAGAGAACTATCAACCATCTTGGCTACACATTTCGTGAGAGTGTGTTTTTTATTTCCCGAAGGAGAGAATTTTTTTATTCAGTATCATTAGCCAACATCTAAGAGATGAAGGACCTTCAGGAATATACCCTAGGGTGTAGTTGTATCAATTTACCAACTCCCTGTAGAATCTTGAGACAAAATATTTGAAGAGTTGACCCATGGATGAGTGGTGTTTCCTGAGAGGAAATGGTTAGACATTCTTTCAGCCAGCCAACAACCTCAAATGTTCATAGCTTGAGTAGTTATATCACATCATATCAAGGTCCAATTGACCCACTTAGAAAAAATACAAATAGAATCTCAATTGGAATAAGAGAACACACCCAAGAACAACATCATCATGTTAAATTTGGTGGTAAAAAGTTATTTTTACCTAGTAACATTTTATTTTTAACTAGTAAAAAGTTATTTTTACCTAGTAAAAATTAGGTAAAATCTATTGCAAAACCATAGGTGGTATCAAGAAACTGACAAGCTATATTAAGTTTCAAGAATCAATATTGGTCTAAATGAATGTTTTTCTCACAAACGAAGTTATGTATAAAGTAAGATGAGCTCATTCTTAGGGTTGGAACTTTGGGGAATTTAACATTTTCTTCTAACTAGAGTTTTATTATCACCACCCTCAAGCACACACGGATAATTAATGTCATAGGCTTCATGAGATTCATCCCCTACATTATGTTTCAGTCTGTAATTTCTTTTTTTGTGCATGTGCTCAAGTTAAAGCCACCCCTCTCATTTTGGCTTCTTGTACTAGATCACCTTTAAAAAAATATCAAAATACAAGTTAAATGACATGTTCAATGTTATTGTTTGTTATATGCTTATGATATTGAACTAATTTCCTCTTAACAATGACCACTTCTTGTAATTTATTCATATGTTTAATGATATGCAGAGGGTACCTCCATGGAATTGAATATCTAAAGATGTTTAACTATTTGGTGCATATTTTAATGATATTTCATATGTGTTATAACTATTGAATTATTAATTGCTCAACATGTTATTCTATTTCCACAAGATATAAGATTCATTCTATGCAATGCCTTATACACGTATATTGTGTTTCTTCTAATTCAACATTTCCCCCACTCTTAAAACTAAATTGTTTGAAACACTCATGGACAAATTCCTCCTAGATATGAAAGTTTTCAATATCTGGACTGAGACTATTTGAGGGCCAAGAGTTTTATAAGAGACAAAGAAAAACTTACCCAATTTTGCATAGTTTTCTTTGAGTGCAAGCATGGATTTAAGGATCACCATGAATATTAGCCCTTGGGGTTCCTTGACATCATTCCATTGATATCCTGGAACATATAGAGGGATAACGTCCAAAATGGAATTATTTTCAGGGAACACAATTTGAAGACATCTTTCCTTGGGGTACAACATTGCAAGTTCTAATTCTTAATTATGAAAAAGCTCCATACATCTGGTTGTTAGTATTTCACTTGGAAACTCCACAGAAGGAATATATGTTATCTGATAGAAGATACACTAGAAGCAACCCAGATCCTAAGAACAATCCAGTATACTCATATCCACAGAATATCGTAACCTCGAGAAACATAAGAGAACGTCAAATCTCTTTAGCTTCAGGTAACCGTAATATAGAAGCATATCCTTCTACTATTCATAGAGGTAGAAAATATTTCGAGCCAATTTATATACCTGTTGATTCATATTCTACATAAAATTTTCCTCTAAAAGCCTTAATAGATCTACAGAATTCTCCCATAGAGTTTTGTCAAGAAGTGAGTTCTTCCCTTAAACCCTTTTTGAAAAACCTTGTTAACCCTCTGTCCTTCGAAGCCCATAACCTCATTATGTAAAATCTTATGGACAACTTAGGTGGAGGAACAGTGGGGGGGGATTAGCCTCCCTCACCATATTTAAACGCTTGGGCCACTACTATATTTGGCATGTTAAATATTACTATGAATGTCCATGACCTCCCTGAAAATTACTTGAACCTCTTTCCCAAATACAATGGAGAAAAAAACCATTCCGCTGAAAAACATATAGCAAACTTTCATGACTTCACAAACAATTTGTTTATGGAGCGTGGCGATGTCTTCATGAAGTTGTTTGTTCAAACTTTAGAAGCAGGCATCTGGAAGTGGTTCAGAGAGATTCTCGTGATCTCCATTGATAGTTGGCAGGATCTTGAGTCTATATTGATTAAATAATGGGGAGAAAAGAGAGGCATTCTATATTACCTGGCCGAATTTAGCTTGCTCAAGAAGATAGCTAATGAGCCTATTGTTGAATTCAATAGAAGATTTAACAAGTTGTATAACAAAATTCCCAAATATACAAAGCCTTCACAACCAACAACCAAAGTTACATATTTGTTATGTCATAAAGGAGACTATGTTGATTTTAAGAAACTGCTCAACATTTCAATCCAAGAGTTGGGATCACCCTCGGGAGTATAATAGATCAAATGAATGGTTTGTTTGCCACAAGAGAAATGTATTGATAAACAAACCATTTATTTGATATATTATACTCTTGAGGAGGATCCCAACTCTGGGATTGAAACGTCAAGTAGTTTATTAAAACCAACATAATATCCTTTATGACATGACAATTATCTACTACGTAAAAGATGAACAATCTCAAAGTTACATATGTTGGGGATTTTGATGACGAATTTGTCATGGTATTAATGGAAAGAAGAGCCACAACTCTGTTGATAATGCAGTATGATGCAACGAACATTCAAGGGAATATGATTACATTAGGTAAAATGATACAAAAGAAAGATCAAGTAGAAGGAAAGAAGGCCAAAAATGACTATGGTCCCTGAAATCCATTCAAATATTCCCATGAATCTAGGATGTATGAAATGTCTAGGATAATCAGAAATTTAACAAATAAGATGTCTATATTTGAGATGGAAAATGGGAATGCCAAAACAAATCCTCAAGAAGGTCGTTTGAGGAACCCTAATCAGTTCAGAATAATTTTTAGTCCTCAACTAATGAGGAGGGAAAGAAGAAACAAGGAATAGCCCATTCAGTCGCATGTAAAGGCCAACAATGAAAATAACAAGGTGGAAGAAGTAATTAATGAAGCATATGTTGAGAATTCAGAAGAAATACACATATTACAAGGAGAAAATAATGCCATGCATTTAACTCAAGATGACTATGAATATTTCTTAAGTAAAAATAAGCAGATCCTAAAGAGTCAATAAATCCAAGAAGTTTTGTCCTCTTCCCAATATAGAGTGTTTGTTTATGCACTATAGGATGATATGCATAAGAAGTATAATATCAGGCCTAGACAGAAGACAACCATCCAAGATAATCAGCCTCGGCCTAAGAAACCTATCCCAAGTCTTTTCAAGTATAAATTCAAAGAACTAACCAATATTCCTAAGGCTAATGAGGTTGGGGAGCCTTCAAAAATAGAAAAAGAAGTTAAAGAATTTGAGGAATCAATTCCACCTTTTAACGTTGAAAAAGAGTTGTTCAAGATAAAGATTCATGTCCCACTGGTGGAGTTGGATAATAATCCTTCATATCACAAACAAATTGATAGATACATATAGGTAAAAAGATCAGCAAGCCCTCCTGATGTTGTAAATATACAAGATGATTCCCCCATTATAGTTTTTATCCCTCACATAGATGACAAGGAATATTTTGTTGCACGTTTCTATGTAACATTGAATATCCATGACAAAATGTTGCATAGTTGTATGTTTGACTCTAGAGCATCTCATAATCTTATACCTAAATTAGTCATGAAAAAATTAGGATTGGATATAACTAGGGAATATCATGACCTCTATTCTTTTGATGTTAGAAAAGTGAAATGTGATGGGATACTCAAGGATATGGTAGTCACTTGTTCTTAGCTTCCTGTTAATATCATTATGATGGATGTAGTGGTGGTTGATGTGTCAGCAAACTATGGTGTGCTTCTATCAGGAACATGGGCACACAAGTTGGGAGGTACAATGCAGATGGATATGACCTATGTTATTGTTCCAGTGTTTGGAGGAGAAAAAATAAGGTTATACACAGAGACAATGTTTGCCTATGTAGTTAGTGATCAAAACAACCTTGTAAGCCATCCCATCTATGTTATTGATGAAGATATTGGCTTTTGCATCATCGCAACCAATGAAGAATACAAAGAATATTTAACACTCACAGATCATTTGGTGATCCCTCCTAATAAAGTAAAGGGTATATGGAAAATCTTCTTTGATGGAGCATATTAAAAAGAAGGAGTGGGAGATGGTGTAGTACTTGTTTCTCCTAATAAAAATAAATTCATGTGTCCTACAAACTAGAGTTTGAGGCCACCAAAAATGTAGTTGAATATGAGACTCTGGTTTTAGGCTTGGAGGTAGAAACAAAAATGCAAATTACTGAGATTTTGGCATTTGGAGACTTAGAGCTAGTGGTGCAGAAAATTAAATGTTTCTATTAGACAAGGAATCCTAGGATGAAGGAATACAAGAATCAAGTATGGGATTTGATTGATAATTTTTATGAAGCTTTCAATATTATTGTTATCTCAAGAGAATTTAACTAGTAGGTTGATTCCTTAGCAGCAATAGCTAGTACTTTTAAAACACATGTTGTTCCCCAAATGAAATACGAAATTGAGATGAGGTATAGACCATCCATCCCTGACAATATCAAGTATTGGCTAGTGTTTGAAAATGACCAGCAAATTAAAAAGTTCATGTAGGTGCAATACTCATATTGATTTAGATGATGAAGAAGATTCTAAATAGGAGAGTGAGGAAGAAATTGAAATCAGTCATGACTTTAGTGACTATATGATTGAGCATAAGGTAATTCAACTCAAGAATAACTTTATTCCCAAAGGGAAGGTACTATTGGAGCAACTTTTTGACATAAATGATGTACCTATAAAAACAATAGTTCTTCCTAAAGATGATAACACTGAGGATTCTAATGTGGGGACTGAAGAATAACCTAAGTACATAAAGTTGTCAAAAGAGATTTATGTTGAGCATAAGGAAAACTACTTGCAATTGTTCAAGGAGTACATGGAATTTTTTACCTAGAAATATGAATACTTAAAAACATATGATACCAACATAATACAACATAGAATACTCGTCAATCATGGTAGTAAACCTTTGAGGAAAAAACTAAGGAAATTTAATCCCATGCTACTTCCTACCATTGAGAAAGAGGTCAGGAAATTGTTGGATACTCATATCATAATTCCTCTCAAGTATTCTAAATGGGTGGAAATTTTGGTTCCAGATAGGAAAAAGAGTGGAGTGATAAGGATTTATGTGGACTTCATAAACCTGAACAAATGCTCCCTTAAGGATAACTACATACAAAATCCTCAAAGTTAGTTAATGTCGGCCCTCATTGTTTTCTTATGCCAATTGTAGGGTTAGAGCATGTGTAGAGTGCCAAATGTTTGCAGGAAATCAAAAGTTGAAGCCCCTCCTACTGAGGCTTCTTAAAGGAGAGATATTTTTTTATCAATGGGGATTGGATTTCATTAGTGAAATCAAATCCAATTTTGAGTGGGAAAAATAAATGGATCCTAACAAACATAGATTATTTCACCAAGTGGGTAGAGGCTATCCCTACAAGGCTTGCAACTGATACAACTATCATCAAGTTCCTTGAGTAGAAATTTTGGCCAGATTTGGATACCCAAGTGAAATCATAATTGATAATGTGCGGGCCTTTAAATCTGCCAAGACATTGTAATTTTTTCAAAATTATAAAAAAGAGCTTGGTCACTCTACTACTTATTATCCACAAATTAATGGTCTAGCTGAGTATTCAAATAAGAATCTCATCAAAATCATTAAGAAAATGTTATCCCAAAATAAAAAGTCCTCAGATTCTCATCTGAAATATGCAGTCTAGGAAGATTTGGTGAGCATAAATATATCTATAGGAACTTCTCCTTTTCATCTGGTGGAAGCTTTGAACTGGCTCTTATGGGTGTCTTGTTGGCATGCTATGCCAACACTTGGCATCTGAGTAACATACTTTCAGAAGATAAATTACTCACAGATTGTGTTCTTCGTATTTTTGGCTTTCTCTTATAAGAGATCGACATGTTTTTGTGGAGACAACTAATGGGATGAAGTGATTTGCTACACATTGTGTGATATTCATAGATATGAGACTCGCATGGGTGCACATGTGTGGAAAATTATTATTGTCCTCTATCAGATGCATGTAACGATATGATTATTAGTGAAATAACCTAGAGGAAAGGCCAAATGTCTTGTTATAAGTCATCTTATCTCTAACTAATTTAACATGCCCTCATTATATCCCTCACCCGTTTGAAATATTTCTCCCTCGTTCCCTTTTATAAACATGCGACATCCTCCTACTAAAATCTAGCATACATTCGCTTTGACTGATGCTATAAATATGTGGACAAATACATCTATCGTTGAATATAAATAAGTGTTATTTTCCACACCCATTGGCCTATTTTTAGCCCATGTCATCTAAAAGGATCGAATAAATATGGATACGGAAAAAATCAAAGTGACACTGAATTGAAACCCCTTGTAAATACTAAATAGTTAAAAATGTTTTTCGAACATATGGGATACTATTGAAAATTTATAATACGTTATTAAAATATTATGTTTCTAACAGATGAATTACTTAAAAATTATGTGGAATTTGTGTGAAGTGAGTATTGTAGTGAATCATTCCATCTATTGAAGAGAAAACTAGTTGCAGTGCCAATTTTGAGAATCCTTGATTGGTTAGAGAAATTTCATGTGCATATGGATGCATCTAACATCACAGTGAGATAAATAAGTCAACCATTATTTCACAACCTAGAGATAAATCAGTCAACCATCCCAATGGATATGCTAATTGAAATATTAACAAGGAAAAAAGAATCTACCTAGCTACTGATTGAGAAGGACTAGGAATGTTTTTTTCTCTTAAAAAATGTAAACATTATCTATTGATGAAACCTCTTGTATTCTATACAAACCGTCAAGAATTCAAATACTTGGTCAATAATCTAGTCCACCAAGGGAGAATTTGTAGATCCCTTTTGTTGTTTCAACAATTTGAATTTGAAGTGATTATTCAACCTGGAAAAAATAATGTAGGGCCAGACCATTTATCAAGAGTATAAACAATGGAAGAATACATAGTAATAGAAGATAATCCTCTAGATTCTCAATTACTTAAAGTTGAGGCTCCACCAAGAGGATGCGAAGAAATTGTCCCCTTTTTGCAAGAAGGAAAAACCCTTGAAGATTTACCAGAGAAAAAGAAAAAAAACACTTATTGTGAAAGGTGACTTGTACACAGTAATAAATGGATATTTGTATAAACTAGGACCAAATGATGTATTAATAAGATGTGCCTTGGAACATGAGAGAGATAGTATAATAAAGACAGAATATGTTGGTCCGATAGGAGGCCACTTCCATGCAAATACTGCAGCCAAAAAAATATTCCAAGCATGATTATGGTGGCACAAACTGTGTATGGATTGCAAAGAAAATGTAAATAAGTGTGACAAATACCAAGCCTTTATTGTTGATTGACTCAATCCTCCCCTTTCAAATTTGGCTATTTAATTTGTGGGACCTTTCCCCAAAAGAGGAAAAGAGTAGGAGCTTGATATAAGAATAGAAGAATAGTTAACTAGATGGGAATGGGAAGAGATACTCGATACCTACACTAAAGAGGTAACAACACAATTTATTTATGAAAGTATCAATACAATGTTTGGATTCCCACTGAAAATAATAAGTTATAAGGGAACTCACTTATTGAATGGTATCATAAAAAATGGATGATTTTTTATTGAACACAGGAAGAGTTCACCTTATTCTCCATAAGAAAATAGATCATTATAATATTTTAACTAAACCCTCAATAAATGTCATACAAATATATGAAGGGTTGATCGATATGATTAGGATGATAAGGTATTTTCTATCCTATGGACATATAGAACTGCATACAAAAGGTTGACTAGACAAACACCTTTTAAACTGATCTACAAACAGAAGGTTGAGATCCCCCTACATTTTAGAGATAACACAAAAAGAGTAGTCTCAATATTGCAATAGGACTCAAAAAAATCTAGGGAAGATCGAATACACCAGTTGAACAATCTTGAGGAAGAAATAATGATTAGACTCCACCACCAAGAAGTACAAAATCAACAACAAAATGCATGGAATGATAGAAATATAAGGAAAATATAGATTGGCATTAGGAATATGGAACTTTTCTATGATATCAAAGTAAAAGGAAATATATTGGAACTAGAAACAACTTGGTTAAGGCCATATGAGATTGAGGACATTATGTCAATTTGATTAGTAGAACTTTGAACACTCCAAGGGAAGGTGTTCAACAAATTAGTCAATTGTGCCCAACCAAAGAGGTATTATCCATGAATATATATATATATATATATAAACATTTACCATTGAGATTACATTAGATAGGAATCTTCATTAAGACCACCTTCTTTGATAGGTATGTTCTTGAAAATAAAAACAGTCAACTAGGGAAAAGTTGGGTAAATAACCATCGAAATATTTGGGCTTAATTGATGAGCCCTGACCACTATGAACTAGTGATAATAATAAACATTCAAGGATCATGAAAGTTGGCTAGGATCAGCTGAGAAAAAATGAATGATGTAGTAAGGAAACATGAAAAAAAAGAGAAGACAAACATCGTAGAAATAGAGAAGAAGAGACAAAAGAGGAGGAATGAAATCATATAAGACATATACAGATCCATGTTGACTAACATTATCAGTGGGAAGAATGGAAAAATAATGATACACCATCTATTAGGATGCACAAAGACAAAATTACATCAAAAATAAAAATTAGTCAAATAAAAGATTCAGTCGATCACGAGTTAGTTGACCAATGAAGAAGAAATAGCCACAATATGGTCAACTATATGGGAGGTCAACATATACCACATGAAAATAAATTAATTTGACACATTAATGAATCGCGTTGTTGAGTTTACAAGCATATTGGTGACTAGTTCCCTACCCCAACTCATTTACCTATAAACACAACAAACACAACATGTGAATCCTTTACAAGACATAAAGAAAAAAATTGATAAGTATGAGCATAGCAAAGATACAAAAAACCAGTTGACCAACATAGAGAATCAACAAACTAGATGACCAAGAAAAAGCAATGGAAGAAAAGATGAGAGGAGAAATCCCATTGATAGATGTAGCACAACCAAGGATAATTAATCCTAGAACCAAGAAAAGGTTCAATAAACAAACCAAAATAGAGGTAGATGAAAGAATGGACAAGATTCTCTATTCAAATATGGAGGAGATCATCTCGGAAAATCATTGGAAGAATTTTAAGAAGTGGGTTATGGTCAATGGGAGATGGACAGATGAATCCCTTATGTTATAAAAATAAATAAATAAATAGGTCATCCCTCAACACCCCACAAATTCTAGGATTCAATGGATAGAAAGAGGAAGTAACCAAATTCATTATCAATCAATATTGTAATGAAAATAAATGGATCAACAATCCCATATAAATCACAGTTGGACTAGTTCAATGGATTGCAAGGTTTTTGGCCATTGGAGTGGCCATTATGAAAACAGTTGACCAACTAGAATGGATCTTGAAATTTATAGGAGGAACTATTGCAAAGAAGTCCAAAGGGATAGTTATAACCCCTAGGTCCTCAAGAATCATGTTGTTAAGGTCCTAACCCGCACATAGGTAGATCAATGTATTCGGATGTAATAAAGGTCAATATTAATAAGACCTTTCAATAAAATAGAATAAGGCGGATGTAAGAAGACCTAATAGAAGCTTCCGCTTCTAGAAGGATCTTCCTCTAGATGCTTCTTTTTAGTATAAATAGGAGTCGAGGGTATGAGAACCCTAGCTTGGATATTATTGTAACAAGGCGTTGCTCGATTGGAGGTTGCCCCCTCGAAGAGGCCTGTGAACATTGATATCTGAATCAAGTGCTATTTCTGTTCAAGTGCTATTTCTGTGCTATTTCGTATATCATTTATGTGTATTGTGAAGATTATGCTGGATATTTTACTGTTACTCTGTTATTTCTAGCATTTCATTTCTGTTCTGCATATTTTATATATCTGGTATCTTGCAAGTGGTATCAGAGCACTTTCCTTGGCAGAAATTGTGGGTATTTTT
>ML782999.1:1695-13532 GCA_009831015.1 Picea engelmannii
GCTCTGGAATTTCTGTTGCTCAACTATCTCATTGGTATATAGGATCTTGTATTGGATGGCACTTGTTTCGACATACCCAAGAAAGTACAGTATTATTTTGATCCTATCTAAAAACAGGGACTTACTCTCTAGTATATTTTTGCGGTCTTATTACGCATGATTGTACTTGAGCTTTTGGACTTTAGCTCAACAATTGCGAGTTCATGTGATAACACACTCGAGACATATCCTAGTGATCCTAAACCTCATTAGACAAGACCCCCTTTACCATTGGAAGATAGTCCTCCTCCTCAACCAACCTTTCCTAAGACTGATGATATAGATTTAAATATTGATATGGCTAGTATCTTAGCAAAGGTTAATGTACCTGTCCCTCTTAGTATTAATATTGTATTTTTTTTTAAAATATCTACAACATAGTCACTATTGTGACATCTTGGAGTGTCGCTCCCATAGCAACCACGTCGGAGATGATACCTCTTAACGTCTCTCTTCCCACGTTCTTAACGTCTCTCTTTCCACCTCCAAGATTGTCGCTCCCATAGCAACCACGTCGGAGCTAGTAACTCCTGGCCGTCATTGTTGCCACCTGATGGACATCGTTCTTGAGACATCCAAGAGTGTTGCTCCCATAGAAACCACATCGGAGCTAATACCTCATCCCATCGGTCTTTCCACCTTCAGAACGTCTCTCTTGCCACCTTTGAAATGTCTCTTTTGCCACCTTTGAAACGTCTCTCTTGCCACGTCTGAAATGTCTCACTTGCCACGTTTGAAATGTCGGTCTTGCCACCTTTGAAGTGTCTCTCTTTCCACGTCTAAAATGTCTCACTTGCCACGTTTTCAACGTCTCACTTGCCACGTTTGCAACGTCGGTCTTGCCACGTTTGCAACGTCTCACTTGACACGTTTGCAATGCCTCAATTGCTACGTTTGAAACATCGGTCTTGCCACATTTACAACGTCTCTCTTGCCACGTTTGAAACGTCAGTCTTGCCACGTTTGCAATGTCTCTCTTGCCACATTTGAAACGTCGCAATACAGATGAAAACATGGTCGTCGAAAAAACGACGTCACGTGAAACGATGTTTGAGGGGGTCCGAGGTTTGTCGGTCTTCCAACAATAGAAAGTGGCAATTGCATCGAACGCGCCGTCGGAATTTGACCCAAATGCAGTAGTGCCTCTTCTGAAATGTCCTCAGAGATGGACATAAAAAGATTTTGTTCCTTACACTTTTGGCCCGAGAAATATTTGTCATCACAATTATAACAAAGGCCTTTGAGTTGGCGTTCAACCATTTCATCCCTGGTCAATTTTTGGATTTTTAATGGAGCGGAGGGAGTAGTGGAAGTGACAGGTTTAGGGTGAGGGATAAAGGAGGGTTTTCAGTTTTGAGATGATACAACCTATTTTGCTTCTTTACCTCTTTTGGTAGCCTCCACCCATGTCAAGGGTCAAGCCATGAGGACATGGGCCCGAATCTCCTCCTTGAGGCCACTAATAAAACACTCTCAAAAGAAAGCATCAATCATGCCCTCTATTCGAAAAGATAGGTGTTCAAATTTAGCTATGAAGTCTTCTACTGTTCTGGATTGTTTCAACTTTGTCAAACGACCCAAATGGTTGGTGTCCATGTCAAAGTGTTCATAAAGCTCAGTCACAAATTGGGTCCAAGCAATATACCCTTGACGGGAAGTTTTTCTCCATTGCCACCATTGGCAACGTTCTTGATCTAGATAGAGAACACCATACTAGAGTTTGGCCAAGTCATCTGTAATGCCATATAAAGAGAAATAATGTTCCATTTGGGTTACCCAACCAGTGGGGTTCGAGCCATCAAATTTGGTCACATCCACCCGCGGAAGGCGTATGTCACGGTGAAAGTGATGGGAATGGGAGGATGTTTCGCCTTCATTCTTTGGAGGTGCTTCAGAGAAATGGTCATCTGTAGGGATCTTCAGTTTTGTGCAGAGTGATGCAAAGACAGATTCAAGCTGGGTGGTTAGTTCTTGTTTGACTTCCTCCATTGATGACTGCATGGTTGTATTTATGGTAGCATTGATGGATGAATCGATGGAGGCAACAATAGCACTGAGTTGTTTCACTTCTTTTTGTGTTTATAGGAAACCATATTGCATGGTGTTGAAGTGAGCTTCCAAGCCTTGGCTACGGGTATGGGCCATGAGGATGGGTGAACTAGAAAGGGGCAAGTGGGGTAAAAATTTTTGTCAAAAAATGATAGGGATGAAAGTGATAAGGGCAGAGAGATGAATCCAATGGAATAGGTCTCAAATAATGGTGAAACAATTTCTAGACTTTTTTTTTAATTTTTTTTACACCTGCGGAGTTATACACCGGTCTAAAGAATACTACAGTGATGAAATCCCCAAATGATTAACCAAAAATAGATGTGTATTTACTTGGCAACCCGAACACAGTTGCGCGACAATAGATCTGGTCCGTTTTTAATTTGTTTATGTTTCTGTCCCCCAAGGGTTAGGTATTCAAGGGGTCTACAGACAAGGGTTTTCCCTATGCTATAGCTCTCTGATATACGTGCGAGGTCCAACAGTAGTACTCGGACCAATATCTCAGGGCACTAACTAAGGAGGATAGACCGTACCCTTAGCTGTACTACCCGACTACCCAGGTACTAGAGACTATCTTCCCGAGTGTTGTTCTTGGTGACACTATAGTAGTCCGGTGGCCGATAGGTTTATCTAAAGAGGGCTTCAAGAAATCTAGGCCGATCCATACACAGGTGTTGTCTGATGCGTTACCACTCTAAGGGATACCAACAGGGGTTACAAGGGTGGCCAACATATGTGCGCTTAAGAACCACTTGTATTTCTTGCATGTATGAATCCCTCAACCATGGGTTTATGCACGTAATGATAGATCTATGTGGTTTAAAGACACCAGAATACATCTCTACCCTGAAAAAAAATTCCCACAATTTCTACCAAGGAAAGTGCTCTAATACCACTTGCAAGATACCAGATATAATAAATATGCAGAACAAAAATAAAATGCTAGCAATGGCATAATAACGGTAATATATCCATCATAATCTCCACAATAAGATATAAATAATATAATAAGAACAACATAAATAACACTTTGATTTAGAAAGCAATGTTCACAGGCCTCTTCGAGGGGCCAACCTCCAATCAAGCAATGCTCTGTTACAATAATCTCCAAGCTAGGGTTTTCATACCCTCGACCTTTATTTATACTAAATATGTCTATCAAGAGAAGCATCTAGAGGAAGATCCTTCTAGAAGTGGAAGCTTCTATTAGGTCTTCTTACATCTTCCTTATTCTATTTTATTGAAAGGCCTTATTAATATTGACCTTTATTACATCCGAATAAATTAATCTACCTATGTGCGGGTTAGGACCCTAACACATAAGGAGTCCTGAAGTCGCGAAACCCGAAGTCGAGAAATGATAAAGAATCCATACCAGAGTTTCGGATACTGGGAGTAGGAGTATTCAAGAGTAAAGACTCTTCATCAGAGGAGTCCCAAAATCATGAAACTTGAAGTCGCGAAATGTCACAGACAAGCTTCGCTTCGGAGTTTCGGGCACCGCGACATGGAGAGTCAAGAAACTTTACCACATGAATACCAAAATGCCAATTCACTGAAATTAGAAATGCTGGAGTACCGAACCATTGATCTGAATCCATTTCAGAGTTCCAAATACCGAGAGTTGAAGTGTCAAAACACTTCACCACAGGAGTACCGAAATGCCGAAGTGATGAAACAAGAAATTGCGAAATGCAATTTTTGAATAATGCTATGGTCACAGCCATTAGTCACATCGACGAGAGATAGAGGAAAGAGCTAGAGCAACCAAGATCCATTTCGGGGATCATGACATGAAGTGTCGAGACACTTGATCACACAAATCCCAAAATGTCAAAGACCGGAATGCCGAAATGAATGCAAGACTAATGAAAGTCATCCAATGGTGCAGATGAAATTGAATCAAATCAGAGGGCTATTGTTGCACGTCATAGTGTAATTTCCAGAAACCACTGATGGTTTCTTCCAGATATTATCGGACTAATCAGTAGGTGCGGACACTAACAGGTCTCCCTAGATCCACCTGGATCTAGAACAAAATAGGACAGGACATGACTCTTTCCCTAAGTTTTGACCATTGAATTAGCTAGTAGGAAGGAACAAGTAACATACCTTAGTATAGCTTCCTAGGGTCTCTGTTTCTCCCGCTTCACTCCGGTTGCCCTCGTGAGGTCAATACCAAGACAACACAAACCAACCAAAGTGAAGATAGAAAAATATATTCGACTGTCAACTTATGTGTATGATCAAGGAATTACACAATAAAGCGAGAATAGATTTATGGGAAAGGGACATGCCACTGTAACATATTAATTGAAAGTAAAGATTCCAACCTAATTGCCTTGATGTCGCAAGATTCCTTTCGATGGCTCTTGGCTCCAACACACACACTTGCTCAATCCTTGTATGAAGAAGATCAAATCCTCTTGATAGACTTGCTAGAGTCTCCAAGCTCCTGTTCAAGCTAAGTCCTTCACACAATTCTTTCACCAATTCTCCAATGAATCTTGCTTAACCTTTTCCATGAGAATTCCATCAATATATTGGGGAGAATGAGATGGTTACTTAGATAAGAATGAACCCACAATATCAGGGAATCCAGTACAAGGATAACCATTCGAATTCCAACCCAGTCTTCTAGAAGATTCCCTTCCAGAAACATCAAGAATTCATCTTTTTCCATGCGTTAGAGAAGGTTAGCACCCTAGTTATGTTACACAGTGCAAGAAGTTCACACCCCAGCTTAAGGCATCCTACGAGAATGGGTCATTCTCGCACCCTGGGATACTAGCAACCTACGGACTCTCTTCAAAAATGAGTTTTCTGGGAAGAGATGAATATAAATTTTCTTAGGAGAAAATTCTTATGAGGAGCCTGAGTACACCATCATCAATACACCATCATGATGACAAAAATCATGGGTAACAAAATTCCCCCCAAAGTATGAGGCTGGAATCAGTGACATCTGAAAGACTTTGTAAGTTGCATGTGTGTGTCGGGAACTAGGAGTGCACCTAATTGGAAACCTGCGAACAACCAAGCATCTGCAGAATATCATATATACCAATTCTGAGGTAGGCATTCCCATACTCAGGTCATAGATGGATGACATTGTAGACATAGGTCATGGCCACCAATCATACACTGTGGATCCATGTCATCAAAATATAGCATAGCCACCAGGAATACACTGTGGATCTATGCGAGAAATTTCAAATTAAGACGACATAGCCATGAGACATACAAAGTGGATCTATGTGTCGCAAATTATACATACTCCATCGCAACCTGGACAAAGAGACGATATCCAGGGTCTTCATCTCCACCACTCTATAGTACAAATCTAACCATGCGAATACATGTGTCAAAGTGAAACATGGTAGAAACCACTTGATTATCGGTCATTGATGAAACCGTTAACAAGTGCGAGGGAAATCACCATTTATGTCAATGACTCCCAAGGTACTCTAGTACAATGCATCGAGTGTGAATGAGTGAGTTGAAGTCGAACAACCAATGGAATCTTTCGATCAGGGGTCAATGATGTAAACCCACTGTCGAAAGTGAGGAAACCTGGCATTGAGGCATGCAAGATCCAAGGTACCAAATAATTTCTAAGTCTTGATTCTAGATAATGAGCTGAATTAGATGGAACAAAACTCATCACAGGAGGGCCTTGATGTATTCCCCATCAATGACACGAAATGAGTAACAGATTTTGAAGGTGAAACAGAGTATGATGTAAATTAAACTGGACACAGGGAAGGCCGACACGAAGAGAATGGACAACTGCAGATGGCCGACTCAATAGAGGTTTCGGATGGACTTCTCTTGAACATATGAATGACATGACCAATGATTTGGCAGCATTGACTCAAAGACGACACAAGGAATGACCTTATAGAAAATCGAATGAGAGACAAATGGATTTTTCAAACAGGCTTCAAATATAATGAATAGGGGGTGTCATGTTCAAGAGCGACACTGACTACCAATCAATATGAAGATGATAACATATCCCTTTCCAAAATTTCCCCCCACCATTTCTGGCGAGTACCTCTTTATTTTTACACAAGCTTGAGGAGGATAACATATTCTTGTTGATATAAGATTATCCTTTAGATCAGTCCTTCGGAGTATGTTTAACGAACGCTAAGAAGGAGTGGTTCAGTCCCATTACGGGTCTGTCGATGTTTTTTTTAACGAGTCCAAAGATAGAAAACTCGAAGGTTTTTCATGATTATAGAGTCTCGAAAAACACTTAAAAGAGAACTCTCTCAGTTCCTTTTTCGTAAAATAGTCCGATGAGACCGAAAAAGAGATAAATTATCGCTCACCAGACACTTTCTTCAGATACTTTATCGAGCGTGAAAATAACAAGGTCACTCGGCTATCTTTTCATGTTTAGAGAGTCTGAAAAGAGCTTAAAGAGAACTCCAGGGGGGTTCCTTTTTCGTATAACCTTGTTGAGCCTGAAAAAGTGATAAAAGTATGCTTGATCACATTCTCATGTATTTTCAAGCGGAAGAACAGACAAAGACCACGCTCGAGGTTTTATACAAAAACCATAAAAAACAATCAAAACATGGATGAAAAAAGAAAAATTATGTCTGCATCCCTGTATAAGAACATCAAAGTCATTACGCCTGCAAAAGTTACACTCAAAAGGACATTAGGGATTAGGGTTTAATAGATAAATAATCATAAAAAACCAAATAACATGGTAAAAGTAAATATAAAGGAGTAAAACTCTTTTTACCATATCATTTTTACTTTTCCACTATTTGAGCCCAAAAAATCCCTCTTTTACCCTGGCAGTTTGGCGTCAGATTGCGGGAGTTACGAGCGTCCATTCGTCGAGCCATCAACGACCGTGAGGTAGGATCTTTGTCTTCTACTCTTTCATGGTTTAATTTTTCATTTTCATTGGTTAAAATTCATTTTTTGAGTTGATTTTTTGAGCCCTACTTGCACTCAGCCATTCTCGCAGGTGGGCTACACAGGACCTGCGAGAATGGGTCATTCTCACAGGTGAGCCCACAGCAGCCTGCTAGGTTCTCGCATTGTGCCTAAAGGGAACCTGTGAGAACCGCAAAGCACAATTTTTTTTTAAATATTTTCTCAAAGAAAGAGAACCAATTCATGAAAATAGTTGCTAATCCTCTTTTTGTGCTTCTTATGTAGGTAATTGGCCATCAAAATGGTTCTTGAATGACACGAAAGGGAGCATGAAGAAGACAATTCCATTGCTAGAAATCATCCACCCACTATTGCTGCTTTGAGAAATTGTGGCCTTCTGAAGTACTTTCGTATCCTGGGCATGAGGGCCCAAGTCAGGTTATTAGAGTACCTTGTGCATATGTGGGATCTCGATCAGTAGGTATTTCATGTAGGGTCCACACACTATCCTTAGATATTGAGGACATTTACTTCTTGACTGGATTGTCATGGCATGGGTACCACGTGAGCCTAACTGGTAGCAGAGGTGGTGGGTTTCCCATGAGTGAGTACTGTCGCTTACACTATGTTCCTGAGGTAGAGAGGAAGAAAGGGAAAGTAGCTATTTTGGGGGTACGGGATTTGAACGTCTGTACTATATTGTTCACCATAGCTCGGATGGCTGGGAGCTTTGCTCCTCACATGGCACTACATAGTTACTTCTAGTATGCTATTGAGTGTACTGAACCTCGGGTTTTTAACTGGGTAGATGATGTGCTTCATAGCATGAAAAGGTAGTTGACCAAATGCAGACGAGGAGACTTGAAGAAATTTGGGTACGGATCTTTGTTAGTGTCCTTCTTTCTTGAGAGGGTTCCATTACTGAGACTGCAGGTTGAGTGGAATTTACCGACTCCTAGGGATCCAAGAATGCTAAGATGGTGTCAGCTCATGGCCCGACACGTGGCTGGACCGATCATCAAGTATGATGATACCTTATTTGACTGGCTTCAACCAAAAATGTTGATGGTTGATGATTATGCTTATGAAGGGTTGGATTTTCGAGGAGATCCGGAATTAGTACTTCCATAGGATGCTTAGTGGGGGGAACTTGGTAAGAAGTACACAATTTTTTTTTTCTTTTTAAATGTTTTTGTGAATTTTATCATATTCAAATGTTTTTTTTTATATGTTTGTCCAAAGACTAAATACAAAATTCATTTTTTGATGACACAGATGTTGGACCTTATCGACCTCCTGGTACTTCTCCCATCCAACGAAAAGGAGAGGTAGCACCAGTGCCACAATGGGAAGCCGAGGATTACTAAGCAGTGGAATAAAACCTAGAGGGTTTGATTGCAGATATTCTAGACATGCCTCTTGGAGAGGTTCCACGATGTGATCAACGTCATACAATAGGAGTGTCAGAGTCCATGAGTCGACTGCTTCGTAGAGTTTCCCGGGCAGTCGTGTATTACCGTGAACGTCATCCATGACGTCACTTTGTAGAATCTATGAGCTTCATATTTTGACATTTTGGTCTTCGGACAAAACTTTTTGTAAAAAATACTTTTGATCGTTATATATACAGATGGATTCTACCGATTTATCATGTGTTGAAAATTGATGTGATTGATTTATAAATGATCCAAATGTCTATCTAATACATAGTTAGCCAATGCATATGTTAATGTATTTAGACATCTAGGAATATTTTTATATGCAATGTAATCAAAATAGCGTTCCAAGAGGTGAATTCGCAAATACACCCGTAACAAAGTAGGACTTTGAATAGTATAGACATTACTTAACTATAGTACTACAAGCTGCGAATCGATTTGCACAACCAAACGACTGATTTCGAGTGAGACAACATCAACCAATAATTTAATAATGATGCTATACTCTGCAATGTTGTTGGTCGCATGGCCAAGACATACACCTCGTAAGGAGAAAAGTTTGTTTGTATGGGCGTAAATTGCCCATGCAGCGTGTTGTTCCTGAGTCTGTACTAAGTCTTGAAGTACAGTGTCAAGGCATCTGAAAGTATGTGAAGGATAAATACAAGGATAAAGTCACCTTCGGTATGAGAAATTGGGCAGGTTTCTACGTTCTCGTCGTCTAGCTTCTAACTGCTCTTGAGCAGTTATATCGCGCTCAACGGCTGCCCATGAACGCTCAAGTTCTTCCCGGGTGTTAGCAGTTTTGAGGATTGTATCAAAAAGATTTAAAGCAATATGTATTTGATTAGATAGCCCGGGTTCAATATTAGGTTGCGTAGCTGCAAGCACAGTCATTGAGGAACAGTAACCGTAGGAAATAGTTTAAAGAGAGATTTCAGTGCTGTTTCAATTTGGTCGAAATAGAGAGAAATTTTTACGTTTTCTGAACATAATAAAGATTGCAAGAGAAGGCCCTTTCCCGTAACTGCATTATAATTTAAAAAATGTGATGCGAAAGAGAGACATTTAACTGCGTATAACATGAAGTTTTTGTCAAAAGAAAAGTCACATACAAGCAGAAGAAGAAAACGGTGAGAAAATAACCGACGTAGCCAAGAATAAATGTAGAATTCTGAACATGCAAATTGGTCTTACACCTGCTGATAGCCGGTGCAGAGGAAAAACAATACATAGAGATAGAAAACCAGAATTCCTTTGTTATAGTAGTGGTTGTACTAAATTATAAAAAAACACGTCAATTATGAATGAGCGAAATGAAAAAATGAAACATAAAGCACAAAGAAGCAAACTTGATGATACAGTCTTAGACGGAATCGAGATTCTCCAAATTGCCTGTATATTAACTCCTTCCAATGTAAAACTCTATTTACAATCGATACCAAAAAGGTCCAGCCTGGTATCCTTCTTTTTGTGTCTATTTATACAAATTTTTCCTCTCCTACTCTATTTTCAAAAAAGTGCCAGGTGCTTTCTTTTACGTGATTAGGTATATATGATACATTTGTCCAAAAACTGGATACAAGCTGTGACGGTTCCGTTTGGCAGCTGTTAGGAGAGAAATCACTCCATCTCTTCTACTCCATTTTTAAAAGGTGCCAGGTGCTTGTCTTTGCGTGGATTCAGTACATGTGATACATTTGTCCACGAACTGGGATACAAGCTGTGACGGCTCTGCTTGACAACTGGCCTCGGTGAAATAGCATTCTCGAGCCAACTGTGGAAGTTTATCACCTATTTGTGCGTCACTGATGTGAAGAGCGCTGAGTTGTGCACTCGGTTGAATCAAATGTTTATCATCTTGAGCCATAACTACCCTGTCGATCTTATATATATCCGCCAAATCTCTTTCATTTTTCTCCTTTAGATCGAGGGAGATTTGATCTATATTCATTTGCCTTAGCGTCTCTGAGTTGCCTCCTCTCTCCATTCCTAGTAGCTCGCCATCTATGATATTGAAATCTTCTTCTAATGAACTGGTCATCTTTTGAGCCTGTTCCTTACCTAAGACAATATTGTGTTCCCAGTCTTTTAAAAAAATATTACCTCTTGTTTGTTCAGTGATAGTGAGCCCTGGAGAATCTGTGGAAAATCTGTTGTTGGTAACTATCACTGCCTCTTGAAAAGCTACCCGAGCAGCCTTTGCGTTCCTTTCCTTGACAGTCAGATTCTCTGAAATACGATGAATTAACACGCAGTCTTCTCGGATCACCCCCACTTTGTCTAATAGACTTTGCTACACAAAGGAGATCTTGCCCCTGATATCAATCACCCGGGATTTAAACCCTTCGATGTCGATCATTTTTCTTTCAGTTACCTCTAACTGAGCCTGCAGCTGTGTGATCATATCCCTCTGCTGACCAGCCTGCACCCAACCATCTCGGATCACTGAATTTGCTTGTTCCAGCTTGGTTTTGAGGACTTCGATTTCTTTCTTATCGGCCAATCGGGCCAGCTCTATTGTTCCACTCGCTTGACTCTTAGCATTTTCTGCAGCTGAAGCTACTCGGGCTTCAAGAGTCTTGATCAGTTGATTCTTTCTCTTGAGCTGATTTTTCAACATCGCAACCGAGAATTGGTTCGCTGATGCATACGCTCCTAGCGTCCCTGCTATTTCTGTGGCGAATTCATCACTCTTCTTGTTTTTTCCATCTGTCATTACTTTGAATTTTTTAACAGTGGACTCTCCCTCTTGATAAAATTCCCTCTTTACTACAACTTTTCTCTTTCTGTCAAAAAATAACTCATTAGGGGGGAGTTCCTCTACCCTTATAGGTCTTAGTTCTTCACCAAATATCCATCCCTCGCTAACATCCCCCTGTGCCGACTGCAAGGGTGTGACAGAGGTGATGGGTTCCCCGATTTGATTTGCCGCCTTTCTTGGTGTGTCGAGTGAGCCCTGCTCCTTCGGAGGATCAGAGGCCTTCGTCTCTGTCTCCGGTTTCTGAGTCTCTGACGGGTCTGTGTTTTTTACTTCCACTTTTGGACTATGTTCCTTGGGTGGGTCAGTAGTCCCTTCTTCTGTTTCGGGATTCTTTTCCTGCTCGGGACTCTTCTCCTATTCGAGATTCTTCTCCTACTGTCCTTCCTAACATTTTTCGGTGTTAGAAGTTTGGCCCTCAGATCTTTCAGCCTCCTTCTCTTTATCCTTGGAAAGTCCCAAACCTCCCAGCACCACGGGGAGACATCGTTTCCTATGCTCCTGAAATTTTAAAACAGAGGCCCTGTCTTCGGGTGCTAGAGATCTGATTCGAAATTGCACTTCCGCATAGGACCTCGCCCCTCGGAAAACATCATCCGAGGGTGAGCATTCGTGTTCAAACCTCTTTAATCCACAATTTCCCAAAT
>ML782999.1:27059-38742 GCA_009831015.1 Picea engelmannii
CACCATCACCCAGTTGAAAATCTCATAAATAAACTTATTTGCGTTATTTTCCCACAACTTGTCGTGGTACTCATGCATAGTTTTTTCTTGGGTTGGACTCCAAGCCCAATTCATCAAAGGAAAAGGTGTCATGGAGCATATTGTGTCCATGATATACACGGACATGAAGAATCCGAATGGTCTCCCGACTGCTTTTTTCTCCCGGTAGTCTGTGATCGTGTTGAACAAACTGTCGGAGAGTATCTTCGCCCAATTAAATGAGCAACCTTCTGCTACCTGAAAGATGAGAGGTACCCACTGGATGTAAAAATGCACGACATCCTCACTTCCGAAAAGTCGGCACGTCATCATCGCCACATACATATACTGTGGCTCCAGCGAAGAAATTAAATACACACCCTTGTCATTCGCTCTGAATGTCTCGGAGCGCGAAACCCAATCTTTTATCAAACCAGGCATGGTTTTATCATATTCTTCGCACTCTTTCTTTTTGAATTCCTCTAGGAATTCATTGCCATATATATATTCAGAAGTCGCCGGTAGATTATACATAGATTGGATATGCTCTGGTCTGAAAGTCCCGACCGTGGTCTGTCGGTCATTTAGGATAGTTCTGGTGGGTAGGTCGATGTGATCCAATGCCCATCGGATCATGTCGTAGTATGGGAGAAACCGAGGTCTGGTTGCAACTAGGTGCATCCCCGACTGAACAATTGTCTTGTACTTAGTGTTCAGGTCGTCCTTTACAATATCATTGTCATCGTCATCTGAGTCTGAATAGTTTACCAACTCGGATTGCAGAATGTCTGAAATAAACGACCAGGTGGGTACTGAGCCGCCAGTCCGAGGCAAAGTATATGAGACGTTGTCTGGACCCTGCGCTACAACCTTGACATTCGCTTTCGTTGCTCTCCTTGGAGCCATGGCTGACGCTTTCTTTTTCGCTCTTTTACAATAGACCTGTGTATACATGCGGAAATGATTTCCCTCGGAGAAAGGTGAGCTCTGTGCAGTTATGAGAAATGTTTAAAAAGAATGAAATTCTCGTATATATATGAAAACTCTGTACCTTTTGAAATAAGTCTGTCAAATCACAAAATAAAACCAACTTTAATGTATAAATCCGATCTTATTTATTCGTGGATTTACCCTAATTCTTCATTAATGTCATCAATGTTCGACGGCTTGACAGGCAATCGGGTTATGGAGAGCAAGTAAATCCCTCGTGAAGTGTGCCAACCTCGATGCATGGGACATATCTTGCTTAATTTCATTTTTCTAGAATTTCAAATCTTAACGACTTAAAGAATTTTCTTGTCTTTCGCTGTATCGTGAATTTCCTTTTCACACTTTGACTATTCAACTCGCGAGGCTGCGAGTGCCGGTTTTACCTTAATTAATAATAACCGTGATTTGGCGCATTCTTAATTATATAGCTTAACCTAATCGCCATATCGTGACTCGGGAATTCGAAGACAAACTTTTGGGAGAATGATATGCCGAGTCGCGATATCGCGATGTGGTGATAATTAAGGTTCGAATTAAGAGAAGGAAATCTTAGATTAGGCGACTAATTTAATCTCTCTATAATTATGTCACATCTTCGTGAATCGGAGTTTTGGACACCTTAACGCGATGAAAGAAAGTACCGTGTGACGAAGTGCTGAGAACCAAATTTAACCATGGTTAGTTTTTTACCCTTAGTGTCCGACCAAGGTTATCACAAAGTCATCATGTTCTCGGCTATCGAGGATGCAAGAACAAAAACTCAGGTCTGACGGATGCCGAGGCGCGAAACCCCGATGACATCTAATCATGGGTTAAAGGTTTTATCCTAGTTAATGCGTTGAACAAAAATTATAACCGAGTTCGCATTTTCCCGACTCGGGACTTGTGAATTCAAGAAATAAAGTGTCCGACTTGCGAGACCCCGAAATAAAACCAAAAGAACAAACATACTTGCGAAAAATGGACCCTTTTTTGAAAGTGACAAAGAATTGCTATTCATGGGACAAGATTTCAGAGCTTTATGATTTCGGAAGGAGAAGAAAAGCAACTTTAGATCTCAAGTATCAAAAATTGAAAATTGAGCGAGGTGAAAAACAAGGGTGGCTCCAACACAGCGAAAGCAAGGTTCTAAGTACTACGACTAGTGCCATCAATGAAGCCAATATAGGGTAGTGAAGACTCCGACATCTGAAAATAAAACACAACATCACATAAGGGCAGAAACCAAATAACAACAAAAGCAAGTTATAGTAACACACAAGAAGTATGATACAATAAAAATACAAGTACTCGTGCACATATGATTTTATGCATAGTACTTCTTCAAGTATAACCCATTCCTGGGTTCACTCAAAGGGATACCATATTAATCTACTAACTCATAAGATCCTTTTTCCAAAACTCATCGAATGATATAAGGACCTCGCCACATGGCTTCAAATTTTCCAGCTCCTATCATATCTTGATCTTGATCATAGAGGAGAACGAGATCTCCTTTGGAGAAAACGTGTGGCTTGACATGTTTGTCGTATTGGGCCTGGACACGTTTCTTCTAATCTTCTATAACTAGGGTAGCATCGCATCGAGTTTCTTCTAATCACATAAGATACAATAGACGTTCTTCCTCAGCAAAATTGTTTGGTAGGAGTTCAAAAACTAGTTTTAAAGAGGGTATCTCGCATTCAATCGGGAGAATAACTTCCAAACCATAGACTAACTGAAAAGGTGTAAACCCTATAGCAGACTTGACGGATGTCTGGTAAGCCCACAATGCCGAAAACAACATTGTGTGCCAACTTGTTTTGTGAATCCCTATCATTCGTCAGAGCATAGTTATGAGAACTTTGTTAATTGCTTCGACCTGGCCGTTGGCTTGTGGGTAATAGGGCGTTGAGTTATTATGGCGAAGACCCAACTTTTCAGTAAGTTCAGACATCATGAATTTTCTGAAGTGGCTACCATGATCAGTGACGATAGCTTGGGGAACACCAAAACAAGCTATGACGTGATTGAAAATGAATAATGTTGCGGCCTTTCCAGTGTTGTCAAATGTCAAAATCGCCTTGGCCCATTTCATAAAGTAATCGACGGCTACAATGATGTAACCATGCCCCCTGGCCGAGTGAGGGTGACATGTCATGAAATCGATGTCCCATTTCGCAAAGGGACCAACTGATACCACAGGGTGAAGAGGAGCAGGATGTGACCATATCTTCTGATTATAAGTCTGACAAGCATGGCATTTTTGAACGGCAGCTATGCAATCATTAAATAAAGAAGGCCAAAAATACCCTGCTCCTAAGATCTTCTGGGCAATAGCATACCTAGACATATGACCACCACAGGCTCTAGAATGGCAGTCATTCAGAGATTTCTCGGCTTCGTTGAATGTTAGACAACATCGAAAAACAGAGTCAATCCCCTGACGATAGAGAGTATCCCCGAGGATAATATATTGGCAAGATTGATAGCGAATGCGACGTCGGTAAGTACTAGACAAAGTTGGCTGAAAAGTCTAGGTTTGGAGATATATAATGATATCACCATACCAAAGATCATCAGTGCTGATAAGGAAAAGAGATTCATCAGGTAATGAATCAGAGGCTACATTTTCCATTGCAGAATGGGGAAAACCGCATATCAACTCAGCAAAAACTAAGGACTTCTTAGACTTGGCGCGTTCGAATTCCAAGTCAAACTCCTGGAGAATCACAATCCATTTGGAGTATTTCCCCCATAGCAATTGATGGGTAAGAATGTGTTGCATAGGGTTGCAGTGAGAAATCACTGTAGTCTTGCGCGAGAGGATATAGTGCCAGAAGCATTGGATGGCTTGGATGGCAGCCAAGGTCAGTTTTTCGACATGTAAATACTTGATTTCAGTAGGCGTTAGACTTTGACTCAAGCAGTAGATAATATGTTCATCGTTAGCATCATCTTCTTGGATGAGAACCATACCAATAGTATAATCCGAGGCAGCAAGGTAGAGGAAATAATCGCAACTGTAATCGGGGGGAAAGAGAAGCGGAGCACGCGTCAGGGACAATTTCAAAGCTTCGAAAGCATTGTTGGCAATGGTATCCCAGACAAACTCTGAACCCTTTTTGAGGAGCCACGTAAATCCATGAGTTATATTGGCGTAATTCGGGATAAAACGACGAAGAAAGTTTTCTTTCCCTTGCAAACTTTGCAGCTGGTGAAATGTAGAAGGAGGGAGATTAAGGATCGCCTCAACCTTTAAAGGATCCACCCGAATCCCTTGACGCGAAACGATAACACATAGAAGGCGGCCGGATTCCATGCAGAAAATGCACTTATGAGGATTTAAGCGTATTTGGTAGAACTGAGAGCGAACGAAAATGGCTCGGAGGTGTTTTGGGTGATCGACTTGGCGCATTGAGTGAGTGGATAAATCGTCCAAATATGGTTGAACGATGTGCTTGATATCATGGAAAGCATAAGACATAGCACATTGAAAATTTGCGCCAACGTTCTTAATACCAAAAGGAAGTTTCCGATAGTCAAAAGTACCCCAAGGACAAATAAAAGTAGTCTTATGTTGATCCTCGGAAACAATGTTGATTTGATTATACCCAGAGAAACCATCCATGAGAGAGAAGATTTCACTTCTGGCGCAATCATCGACAATCTGATCGACGAAGGGGGTAGGAAAGTTGTCTTTGGGACAAGATTTGTTGATATCCCTATAATCAATGCATACACGAATGGTGCCTTGTTTCTTGTCAATCGGGACAAGATTGGAAACCTAGTCTGTGAAAGCCACTAGATAAATAAATCCGGCTTTCAGAAGTTTCTCGACTTCAATCTTGATAGCATCCGCTTTACGTGGGTGAATTGGACGAAGGTGTTGCCGGACAGGTTTAGCGTCGGGGTATGTCTTGATCTCATGTATCACAATCTTAGGGTCGATACCCGACATTTCTTCGTAACTCCAGGCAAATATGTCACGAAACTCTTTGAAAAGGGATGTGTAGGTGATGATTTCGTCAAAAGAACACGAAGCTCCGATATGGAAATTTTCAAAAATCCTAGGTTTGATGGATAGATCAAGGGGAATAGTGGGTGAGATATTGCTTAAGTTCCCTTCGGAAAACACATCGTGTGCAGACTCAGGAATAGTGGAGATGACGACAATGGTCGACGGGGTCGAGATCAGCTGGTAGTTCTCAAGGGTATGTTTCTCCAGAAAGAGGATGGAACGATGATGGTCATCATCCCAAGGGGTGTCTTCCATGATAGACATGATCATTTCATCAGTGGGAAAAATGACACAGAAAGGATCTAGAGACATCTCACCAAGAGAGGGGGTAGAAGGAATTGCCGATTGAATGGTCTGATAAGTGGATTCGACCAGACTTAACAACATTTCATCGCTGTAACGAAGATGATCTCCAAGGTCAGGTACTATCTAGGGGTCGTGAGATGAAGGAAGTTCATGAGGCAAGGTGGAGATCATGTTGATGGAAGAAATAGACGAGCGTGGAACATTGGGCGGTGGAATGGGGAAAGTACCCATTAGAGAAGAGTCTTTTAGAAGGCCTACACCGATGTTCTCATAACCTGGTGGGGTTTTAGTGATGAACGGTACGTTGCCAGTATGGGTATCCGAATTAAAGAAGGCCAGTTGGTCGATGGTAATGACCTTACCTTGATGTGGGAAACATACCACACATAAAAGGGTCGACACAACTGTGCGCATGAAATCAATCCAGCTGCGGCCAAGCAGAAGATCGTAATCAAGGGGAGCGTCAAAGACTTCCATTTCGACTTGGACCATTTTTCCTTCTAACATGATGGGAAATGAAGGAAGAACACCATAGGGATTAAACCTGGAGCTGTTGAAGGCTTTAAGAGTGTCCTGGGATTCATTCAAAGAAGGAGAGCCAATGGCTTTCCAGCAAGCAAGAGACATGACACACGTCGAGGCACCCTCGTCGATAACGGTTCGACAAATGTTTTTGTCAAAGACAACCACTTGGATCTGGAATGCGAGTTGAGGGGGTAACCTTAGAATGTGATATTCCAAGTCAAATATTATTAAATTCGTATCCGTCCGGTTGATTCCACCGATATCTTTCACATTTCCTTCCGTTGTTCAGGACAAGTTTGAAGGACTTCAAGGGCTGACATCATAGAAGGTGCTTGGGCCAGATCTTCAACAATGTTGTAGTTCTAGGTAGCATGAGCATGAGGATTGAAAGCTGATTTCTGAACAACGCCCTTTGGGGGGGGTCACAGAACTGTTTCGAGGCTCGGTCATTTGAGATGAAGACGACCGTTGGTAGGTGGAGTCGCGAGAGAGGGTTGTACCGAGGAAGGTGGTAGATCATCAACCTTCTCTTTAGAGGGAGAATAATCTTTGGCTCAAGTAGTGAGTGCAACGTCGCTCTGCTTTGAATCACCAGTACACATCAAAACATAAGATGTAGTAGAAGATGAGGGTTGGTCATGAATGACCAACTGAGCCTGTTGTTGAGACGGGAAGGGTTAGGACAAAACAGTCGGAGAAAGTGGTTTTGGAGCTCCTTGAAGGAACTTAGTGACTTCAACACGTCGTGGACAATCCTTCATGTAGTGATCATCACAACAGATAAGACAAGGGTATCGAGGTTTGTGCTTATCCCGATCTTCAACAAGTGTATTTTTGGTTCACTCTGCTTGAGAAGTATTTTTGTCCTCCTTATTCTTACCTCTCCCCTTCTTAGATTTGTTTTTACCGGCTGGGGTAGTTTGGAATGCATTTACCTTAGAGGTCTTGCCGGTGGGAGGGGCAGGAGATGGAGCATTTTGAACATTAGAATAAGAAGGTTTGGGGTTTGTGCTTGAGGCAGAGTATGGTTGGGCCTGGAAAGTGCCAATCACACCGTCAACTACATGCGAGGCAGCTAGAGTAGTTGAAGTTGTGGAAGTGGAAGGACGAGGTAAATCAGGCAGTAAATCGTAAAGGGTACCCATTTGCGAGTAAACGAGGTCAAGATATTGAGCACGACTTATAGCATTCTCTTCTGTGACCACTCCACCTATGGAAATTTCATGACCGATGTCGTTCAAAAACGATTTGGTGAACCATTCATCCAACAACTGATCGTGGAGTTCGAGTTTAATAAGACGTCATCACTGTCACCACTCATGAATGTGATCGGATATATGAGTGGCCTTGTTCTATTTGAAAGAAGTCAAAATCTCGGTCCCCGTGTCATAACGAATCGGTAACTGGTAGTGTGTGAGGAAATCCATAGCTAGGGTGTTAAAGTTAGAGAAGAAACCTCATGGCAATTCGATATACCACTTTGCAGCAGAACCTGTGAGGGTTCGTTGAAAAAGATGTAAATGAATAGAGTCATCCATCAACGAGTTGGATGAAAACCATAGGTGAAAAGTCATAACGTGATTGTTTGGGTCCTCTCCCACTTTGTCGTCGAATTTGGGAATGTTCAATGGTAGCTTGGCGGATATAGTAGGCCATAGGGGAGAGTGACGAATTGGATCATTTAAAATCCTTGACAAATCTGGAAGATCTAAATTTGATATGAAGGGTAACTGTTGATTCACCTGTGGGTACTGGTGGCTTTGGGGAGGAAGCCCCGTCGACAAACCAGTAGGACCATAAGAAGTCTGCATATAATGTGAAGACCCAGGCAGATTCAGTGGTGGTTGGAGAGGATAGTAGCTCATAGGATTATACCCTGGAACAGGGGCTTGAGTTTGAGCATTTTCCCCCCAAATGGGATTGAACGAACTTGGATATGGTTGGCCCACACTAGGGGGTATTATGGACGCAGCTCGAAACTGCTACCCCCCAGTTGATTGAGGAGGATGTTGTATCAACTGATTCCAATACTAGGCCAAGGAGGGAGGTATGTTTTTCCCATAAGGTGGGGTTAGTCCTCCCATTAAAGGTTGTGTTCCAATTGGGGGAAACGTTCCAACTGGGGGTTGTGTTCCAATTGGGATTTGCGTTCCAAAAGGAATTTTCTCGCTGAGAGGGGGTTGAGTCATACCACCTTGGTGAAATTGTCCACCAAACGGAATCTGGTAATTTGGTGTGAAGGACGGAATAGTGCCACTAGGATAAAGACTGCCAGTAGAAGACGAAGAAGGTCCTCCAAAATGAAATTGAGGGAGTGTTGGAATAAAACCGGGAAGAGAGTGCCAGAAGAAGAAGGACCACCAGGAGAGACGGATGGGGTTTGCATAGGAGTGTGAATGGAAGCATTTAATGCACAGTACCCGGGTGGTAGTGTCAGAGTGATGTTGGGCATCCACGGTGTGTTGATGGGAGCGAGACTAACCGTAGTAAACCCCATTGGAACACTCGTAGTATCTGTGAGATGGGCCATTTCAGTAGGGACAATAAAGTGATAGGCGATAGTCAATGGTACTGTCTCTGGACTAGAGATTTTAGAAATCACGAGTGGGTTGATTTCAGAAATCACAGGTGAACCTGGACCAAAAATATCCCATCGGAAAAAACCTATAGACCAAAAAAGTTCCTGGCCTTCTATACCTGGAAAGGGTCCAACTGGTGATCTAGAAGATGTAACAACTAAGTCTCTGGAAGAATTTAGTTGCATAAACAGTCGCTCAAAATCAGGGTGAAGTCGAAAGTCCTCTCGAGTATTAGTAATTCGGAAATTCTCTAGAGAGTCAGTGTGTTCCACTTGTGGCGTGGTGACGACTGGGACTTCACTCTGCCGAGGAGAGCCCTCAGGTGTACTTTTAGGAAAGGGTTGAGAACCTTTCATATGCTCTGGAGATAAACCTTTCATTCTATGTGAATGACGTGGATGATCTATTGTAAACGAGTGACAAACTTCATGAAGAAAATCTTATGGTAAACTTTGGTAAACAAACAATACGCGCTAGTAAAAAAAATCTAGGAAGCAACACCAAGCAAACAAGACATTCTAATTCTGAAGTCACTAGTTGGTGATGAAATCCAACGTTGCAACAACGAGACGAGAAGAGGCTGGGATAGGGTGGAAAAGTTACGCTGACGACCTGCTTAACAGACTTACACATTGGTGCAAGCTCCCATATATAATCGTGGGTATACCCTTTAAGGAGCCCGAGTGAGTTTGGTCAACGTCGATTCCAGGTACCATGAAGACTTTTCCCTTCACAGTCACCTTGTGTAAGAACCTATAAATATAGGCCACTAAGGGTACCACCAACAACAATAAAGCTTGGGGGAAAAGTCGACAGTCCGATCCACACGCAAGGGCAAGGTATCTAGCCCGAAATCAACTCAAAAGGCTTCCACTCATCATTGTGGGTATACCTCTGAGTGATCCCCGTAATATGTGCAATATATACACTGATATCAACAAAGAAGGTTGAGTAACTCTGTCAATATCAATGCGACCTCGTGTTTGACCCTTGTGTGAGAAGGGTTTCCCAGGACAAGATGTTGCAAATGGAATTTAACACTCCCTAACACAAGATGCTATTGTGTTTTTTGTGATTTGGAGAGTGTATCTCTCTTCCCGCTCCAAAGCGCTAGCCTAGCTAAATGTTGGTGTAATAGAGCCCTAGAAAAGAGTTACTAGGTAAATTTTACAATTGCGCAGTGTTATTGAGAGTTGTTGTTTACTCAAAGGAAACAGAGATGAAACTGATGTTTTATTAGACTCTGACCCAACGATGCATGGATGAGAATGAAATATATCTATTTTCGTTTAATGAATCCTATGTATGGGAGGGAGAGAGAAGTTTTCTGGATCAAACTTTGAACTACAAGACACAATTTCCTTCAAAATGCAAATGCACAAAATCACGCATCAATAACAGTTCTCTATTGTTTCTTTTTCAATAATTTCAACAATTGATTTTCAATGTTTTCGAAAATGAAAATGCTTTTGAAACAAAAACATTGGTTCACTTTTCAAAAAGGACCCACACCATGATAGTGAGAGTACAGAAAATAAAAAACCAATGAACAAGCAAT
This sequence comes from Picea engelmannii, assembly GCA_009831015.1. Taxonomy (NCBI): domain Eukaryota; kingdom Viridiplantae; phylum Streptophyta; class Pinopsida; order Pinales; family Pinaceae; genus Picea; species Picea engelmannii. Next base: position 37,036 of record ML782999.1, read on the forward strand.
GATAAAAACCCAAACCACTCTTTCAATGAAAACAAAAAATTAGAAGCAAACCAATCTAGTCTTTTCAATTGCATAAGAAAAGTGATATTTCAAACAATAAGCAAATGATAAGAACAAGAAACTCAACTTTCAACCGATCGCCGGTCCTTAACCAAACAAGCCCACTCAGATTCTGAAATCAGAGATTATGGCTATGCCAAGAAAAGTCAAGAAATGAAAGTCAAGAATAAGTGATAGGAAGATCCTTTGAAATCCTAAGACTGTTCATGCACCAGAAATGAATACAAGAGAACATCAATCAATGGTCCAAGAAACTCTTTGGAGGCATCTAAACTGATCTGGGCAATTCAAGATGCAAAACTCAAATCCAAAACTTTGAAAAAATGAGTTCGCAGGATGGCAATATTACACAGTGCGAGAATTAGTGATTCTCGCAGGTGAGCTTTGAGCAGAGTACGAGAACCTCACACTGAACCTAAAGGCAGGGTGCGAACTCTATACATTCTTATAGGCTACTTTGGAGTGCAGTGTGAGAATGTCTGAAACTAGTCAAATTTTTTGGAAAATGACACAAAATTTGAAGAGGCCTCTGGACCCAGAGGGTCTATCAGGGTATCCTCAAGACTCAGAGATTGATATGAATGGAGAAAGGTAAGGCAAGAGCAAATGGCCAAGGAAAAATACCAAAAACCACAAGAAAACAGGTTATTCTCCCTAGTGGAGTCGCCAATTTTGTTATTGGACTAATCGGTAGGTGCGGACACTAACAGATCTCCCTAGATCCACCTAGATCTAGAAAAAAACAGGACAGGACATGACTCTTCCCTAAGTTTTGACCATTGAATTAACTAGTCGGAAGGAACAAGTAACATACCTTAGTATCGCTTCCTAGGGTCTTTGTTGCTCCCGCTCTGCTCCGGTACTCTCGTGAGGTCAAGACCAAGACAACACAAACCAACCAAAGTGAAGATAGCAAAATATATTCGACTGTCAACTTATGTGTATGATCAAGGAATTACACAATAAAGCGAGAATAGCTTTATGGGAAAGGGACATGCCACTGTATTATATTAATTGAAAGTAGAGATTACAACCTGATCACCTTGATGTTGCAAGCTTCCTTTCGATGGCTCTTGGCTCCAACACACACACTTTCTCAATCTTTGTATGAAGAAGATCAAATCCTCTTGATAGACTTGCTAGAGTCTCCAAGCTCCTATTCAAGCTAAGTCCTTCACAAAATTCTTTCACCAATTCTCCAATGAATATTGCTTAACCTTTTCCATGAGAATTCCATCAATATATAGGGGAGAATGAGATGGTTACTTAGATAAGAGTGATCCCACAATATCAGGGAATCCAGTACAAGGATAACCATTCGAATGTCAACCCATTCTTCTAGAAGATTCCCTTCTAGAAACATCGAGAATTCATGTTTTTCCATGCTTTAGAGAAGGTTCGCACCCTAGCTATGTTACACAGTGCGAGAAGTTTGCACCCCAGCTTAAGGCAGCCTGCGAGAATGGGTCATTCTCGCACCCTAGGATACTAGCAACCTGCGAACTTGTTAAGCCCTAATATTGGCTCATTACCCCTTAATTGGGGCATATTAGATTAGTAATGTTATTTTATTTATGTCGGCTTTAGGCCATTAGTTGTAATTTAGATTAGTAATGTTATTTTAATTATGTCGGCTTTAGGCCATTA
>ML782999.1:43896-84670 GCA_009831015.1 Picea engelmannii
ATTAGTAATGTTATTTTAATTATGTCGGCTTTAGGCCATTATTTGTAATTATACCTCCTAGTCTCCTATATATACCAAGGAGACATTTTCATTTTGAATCATCTTGTACTTGAACATTTAAGTGTGGTAAAAGGAGGTTGCCCTCTCGAAGAGGCTTATGATCTGAAATTATCTCTTTTTCAAGGCATTGAGTACTTTTCCTGAGGTTTTTATATGCTATATTGATGTTTGGTTCTTAACAGAACTCTCTTCAAAAATTAGTTTTCTGGGAAGAGATGAATATAACTTTTCTTAGGAGAAAGTTCTTATGAGGAGCCTGAGTACACCATCATCAATACACCATCATGATGACCAAAATCATGGGTAACACCAGAGGACTCGAAGACACTTCAGGGTGATTAAAAGAGGAGGTGAAGAATCTCAAGGGATCTACAAAAAGAACACTGACTGTTCATGGAGGCGATTGACAACTGGATGAGGATTGGAGCTTGTAACTGCAACAAAGTAGTTGCGCTCGACCGTAACAGAGGATGAAGAATCTCAACCACTGTGAATGGGAAGTAACTTGATGATGACACCCAGTGATGAGAGAGTTGGGATGAAAAAAAAAATAGAGAAGATGATGAGTTTCCATGATGAACAGGTAGAGCAATTGACATGCAAAGCATGCAGAGCCATTGGATACAGGGCATGCATAGGATGCACAAAGAGGATAAGAATGTGAAAGAAAAAAAATTATTTGTGATTTGTTGTTTTTGCTGTTGTGAGTGATGCATGTTTAAAGAAGGAGGTGGAGTGCAATAGCTGAAATGGATAGAAGACAAAGGGTGCATGGAATGGGAATTGCACAAAGAGCACAACAGCCAGAAGAACAAAAAGTGAAATGGATGCATGCAGGAAGATAGTGAGGCAGACAGAGAAGCGAAACCTTGCAGAACAATGATGAGACTGGTAAGCTGTTGTTGAACATTATATCACTGTAATAAGTTTCAGTAACACATATTCATTCATCAGGGTGGTAGGGAGGTGCTAGGGAGGACGAGTGTCCTCATAGGTTCAAGTGGGTGCTTGAACACAGGGAGTTGTATCTTCCTTATAGTTGGTGCTAGAGAAACCATGGAATTGGTGCTCCCTTCTAGTTGGTGCTAGAGAAACCAAGGAGTTGGTGCTTCCATCTAGTGGGTGATAGAGAAAACAGAGAGTTGGTTCTCTCAGCAAGTTGCATCCTGCAAAAATAGAGGTTGTAGCCTCACAATGAGTTGGTTCTCATATGTATGATAATGTAAAGAATGTAAATAATACTTATCATATAAAGAAGAAGAGGTTTTTACCCTTTAAGGGTTTCCTCAGGAAATATCTGTCTTTGTGTATCTCATATATGTGATTGATGCTGAATGTGCCATTGCTTATTTCTCTGCATTATTGTGATTATCATTGAGTGCCTTGTAAATAATTTAAAAGAAGCATAATTGTTTAAGCATGGTAACAACTGATTCACCCCCCCTCTCAGTTGTCCAATAATTGGTATCAGAGCGAACCCCTTTTATCTAAGGGCAGATGCTAGAGCTTAAACATGTCAAGCCATGAAGGAAATTTAACCAATAAGGCCCCTCTATTCAATGGAACAAACTTTGCCTTCTAGAAAGTTAGAATGAGAACCTACATAATGGATTTAGGTGTAGACGTCTGGGATGTGGTAGACATTGGTTATGTAAAGCCAGTTGTACTAGCTAATAAGGATGACAAGCTAGAATTTAGCTTCAATGCTAAGGCTATGAATGTTATCTTGAGTGGGCTTGCAGAAGCATAATTCGTAAAAGTTATGCACCTAGGAACTGCCAAAGAAATGTGGGACAAACTCATTAGCAGTTATGAAGGTAATGAAAAGGTAAAGGATGCTAAGCTTCAAATCTACAGAATACAGTTTGAACAACTAAAGATGAAGGAAGATGAAACTATTGGAAAATACTTTCTGAGAGTAAAAGAAATGGTAAAGGCAATGAAAGCACTTGGTGAAAAAATTGAGGAACCTTGTTTAGTTCAGAAAATATTCAGATCTCTCCCAGATAGGTTCAACCCGAAGGTCTCTGCTATAGAAGAGCTTAATGATCTAAAAACCTTGGAGTTTGATCAATTTCTAGGAAAATTGACTGCATATGAAATGAGAATAGTTAAAGATAAACCCACCTCCAAAGAAGCATCATTTAAAGCAGACAAGAATGAGGATTCTGAGCCCGATGAAATTGAAGATAAATTTGTGAAGATACTGAAGAAGGGATCAGGCAAATACAAAGGTAAACTGCCTTTCAAATGTTTCAATTGTGGTAGGATAAGTCATTTTGAAAATAAATGTCCCCACAAAGGAAAGGATCGGACATGTGATGATGAGGAGAAGTACAAACACAAAAATTTCTTTAAAGATAATAACTTTAAGAAGAAAAGTCTTTGCATAAACAATGATCATGATTCTTCAGATGATGAAGACAATGACTCCTCTATTGATGATAAACTAAATGACTTCATGCTTATGGACAAAGAGGATTATGATAATAAAAACACAGGGAGTGATGTTAATGAAGAAGAAGTTGTGGTTGACATGGAAGGAGAACTGATCAGTGCACTGGAAGAGATTGACAGACTAAGAATCAAGAGAAAAAAGAAAAGACAATTGCTGATACAGTTCGAGAAAGACAGTAAAAAACCAGATCAAGACCTTGTCCTTCTAAAAGTAGAATTAGAAGAGGCAAAGAAAATTGAAGACATTATGAAATGATAGTTATCAAAAAAAAAGGAAAGATGTGAAGCATTAGAACAAGAAGTAGTAAAAACTAGGAAAGAGATGGAGAAGTTTCAAGCCTTGTATAATCAAAATCTATCAAGTATCAAAGCCTCAGAAGGATTAGCCACCATCCTGAATCAACAAAGGAATCCAAAGCTGAAAACCAATTTGGGTTATGAAGAGCGATTGAGTAGTGGCAAGCCAAGAAATGAAGAACCCATCACGTTTGTCAAATATACAACCAATAACAACAACGAACCTGTAGAAACGAAGGAAGACAATCAGCCGCCCAGGACGAGTAAGGAAAAAGATGCCAGGACTGAATCTATATAACAAAGAAATAATGCGCTCACTGCTGAAAGACATCATTAGCATGGAAGAAATCAATTTGCTCAAAGAAGACAACAATTTCCCAGGTACAAAGAATTTTTCTATGGTTATTGTTTCTACTGTTCTAATTTTGGTCACAAAGCTGTAAATTGTTCCTTCAGACTTATACATGAGCAATTAATATTTTGAAGGAATAAATACTTCCCACAACAAAGAATGATACAACCAAGTAATAATCCTTCACAGATTGCAAATTGCCAAATTAAGTCTAGGGACATGCAACTAAGGAGGCCAAGAAATAATCAACAGTCAATGAGTAGACAACACTGCAACAATAAGTTTGACCTATTGAATAATGAGATTGAATGCTACACCTTTCATAACTTTGGACGTAAATCTATTGACTGTCGGTTAAGGAAATATGAACTAGATTTGAAATCCCTTGCAGAAAATGTCAAGTTTTGGAAGAAGAAAGAAAGTCACAAGTGTGGATTAGTGTTGTTAGATCAAAGAAAAATGAACCCTTGGTACATAGACATTGGATGCTCCAAACATACGACGGGAGACAAAGGTAATTTTCTATCTCTAAGTGAAAGAAAATCAGAAAACGTAACCTTTGGAAATGATGTTCCAGGTAAAATAAAGGGTAAAGGGATGGTGAGTTTAAGTAATGGAAAAGGAAAATCCCAAGATGTTCTACTTGTGGATGGGATGAAACATAATATTATCAGTGTAAGTCATATGTGTGATAGAGGATGTGAAGTGGTGTTCACGTCCAAGGACTGCAAGATAAAATCTGTAACCTCGGGACAAGTGGTGGCCAAAGGAAAAAGGACAAAAAATAATGTATATGTGCTGAAAGAAAATAGAGAAGAATGTCATATAAGCATACATGATGAAAGATGGTTATGGCATAGGAGACTTGGACATCTAAACTTTTACCACTTAATCAAACTCAAAAAACTCGAGGCAATAAAAGATATTTTGAGAATATCAAAGCCTCAAGATTCAATGTGTAAACCTTATCAAGTAGGGAAGCAAAACATGATACAGTTTAAGTCCAAACGTTTTACTTCAACAAAGAAACCACTTCAACTAGTTCATATGGATTTATGTGGACCATCAAGATAGGAAGGCACAGGGAAAGAAAACTACTTCATGTTGATTATCGATGATTACTCCAGACTTGCTTGGGTTTCCTTTCTCAAGGAAAAGGCTGAAGCTTTTGAGAAGTTTAAAATATTTAAGGCTTTAACTGAGACTCAAACAGGCAAGAGGTTAAAGGTAGTAAGATCAGACCGAGGAGGAGAGTTTATGTCAAGAGACTTCAATGACTTCTGCGATGAGCATGGGATCAAGAGAGAATACACAATCCCAAGAACTCCACAACAAAATGGAGTTGTTGAGAGGCAAAACATAACAGTGCAGGAAATGGCCAAGTCAATGATGAATGAGAAGAACATTGGTCAAACCTACTGGGTAGAAGAAATACACACAGTAGTCCATGTTCTTAACAAAGCCCACCTCAGACCACAAAGTGAAAAGACACCTTATGAATTGTGGTTTAGGAGACTTGCTTCAATTAAACACTTCAAAGTCTTTGGGAGTAAATGCTACATAAAGAATAATGATGAGAACCTTGGAAAATATGATGACAAGGCTGATGAAGGTATCTTTATTGGGTATTCTACAAACAGTAAAGGATACAGATGCTATATTAAGAGGCTGCGTAAAATGGTTGACTATATTGATGTAAAAGTTGATGAAGGAATCCCAGCAAGAGATATGTACAATAATGAGTCTTCTACAGAAGACACAACTAAAGCTAAATATGAAGAGGTCCAAGAATCATAAAATGAAGAATTTGAATCAGATGAAGACTTAGACACTCAGACAGACTTAAATAAGCAGTCAACTTCAAATTCCTCCTCCAGAATCATTCAAAAGAATCATCCTGCAAGTTAGATAATTGAAAAAAAAGACAAAGGTGTACAAACCAGGAGAAAGCTAATCAAAACCACCAAACAATCTCACATAGATTTCATATCCATGTTGGAACCCAAGAATTTCAATGAAGCCAACAAATATGACCACTGGGTTAAAGAAATGAATGATGAACTTGATCAGATTGAGAAAAAAAATACTCGGGAGATGGTTCATATACCTGAAGGTAAAAATGTCATTAGCTCCAAATGGATCTTTAAGAATAAGTTAAATGAGCAAGGACAAGTTGTCAAGAACAAAGCAAGGTTAGTCTGTAAAGGATATGCTCAGATAGAAGGACTGGATTTTGATGAAACATTTGTGCCCGTAGCAAGACTAGAAGCTATCAGAATGTTTCTTGCCTATGCTTGTCATAATTTAAAGTCTATCAAATGGATGTCAAGTTAGCTTTTCTAAATGGAGATTTAAGTGAAGAAGTCTATATGGAACAACTAGAGGGTTTCAAACTTTATGATAACCCCGACTTAGTATGCAAGCTGAAGAAAGATTTATATGGGTTAAAACAAGCCCCTCGAGCCTGGTATCACAGACTAGATATGTATATCAAAGAGAAAGGGTTCAAGAGAGGAACAATTGACAATAATCTATATATTAAAACAGAGGATAATAATTTTCTCATCGTATTGGTCTATGTAGATGACATCATCTTTGGATGTAATAAGGATCCATTGGTACAATGGTTTGCTTCTTCCATGGAATCTATGTTTGAAATGTCCATGATAGGAGAACTGTCATTTTTTCTTGGTTTGCAAATCACACAAAGGTCTGAAGGGATGTTCATTTCTCAAGAAAAATATCTAAGAGAAATTTTGAAAAGATTTCAAATGGAAGACTCCAAACCTGTGGGTACACCTATGGACACCAGATGCAAATTAAGAAAGAATGATGACTCGCCTGATGTTGATCAAAGATCATATAGGTCAATGATAGACAGCCTGTTGTACATCACAACATCCCACCCAGATATAATGCATGTTGTTGGAATGGTAGGAAGATTTCAGTCTGCACCTAAACAGAGTCATTTGCAAGCTGTCAAACGAATATTCAGGTATTTGAAAGAAACAATGACTTATGGTATGTGGTATCCTAGAAATCATAATTTTCAGTTAATTGCTTATTTAGATGCAGATTGGGCAAATTGTGTTGATGAGAGAAAAATCACTAGTGGAGGAGCATTCTTCCTGGGTGACTCATTAGTAGCATGGCTTAGTAAAAAGCAAGGTTCCATTTCTTTATCAACAACAGAGGTAGAGTACATTGCTGCTACTACCTGTTGCACTTAGGTATTATGGATGATTCAGACACTTGCAGACTTGGAGGTAAAATACACTGCACCGATCCCAATTCATTATGATAACACTAGTGCCATCAGTGTGTCTAAGAATCCTATCTTCCCATAAAATACCATTTTTTGAGAGAGCAAGTCACCAATCAGGTTGTTCAGGTTCAGTACATTCCAACCATAGAACAAATAGTAGACATCTTTACTAAACCCCTAGCTAAGACCCCTTTTGAATATCTCCGACAGAAGCTGGGTGTCATTCTGTTTCACACCTAAGAGAGTCCATCCTGTTAGGGGGAGTATTATATTGATTGCACATCTGATACCTCCTAAAAATATTACAACAGCTCAGGGGGAGCGTGTTTTCTTTGACATTGATGTGAAAGGGGGAGAAAAGAACAAGTTTGGGTGCCTTTTGTTGCCATTAATGCCAAAGGGGGAGATTTTTGGCATGTTTTACAGGAAGTGTATGCTTGTCATTGATGGAAAGTACAATAGTGATGATGGATTGATTACAGGAAGGATGTGCCAGGCAGGCTCCAGAAGTCTTTTGGGAAGACGATGCATAGAAGGATCAACAAGATCAGAGTATGCAGCGATGGATCTCATTGAGATTTCCCGATGAACGTCAGATCTGAGATAGAGGTTCGACCAGCATTGGATCTAGGAGAACCTACACGTTCTTTAACGAGCAAGGTGACATGCGAAACCCTGAAAAATCCAAAACAGACACCTCAATGAAGATTCCATTTCAGATTCTCGGTTACCGGGAGATGGAGAAGTCAAGAGTCGAGACTCTCCAACACAATAGTCCCGAAGTCGCGAAATGCGAAACCCAAAAATCATGAAACAGACGCATCACTCAAAGTTTTGGCTACCGGAGTTTTAGATACTGGGAGATAGAGATGTCACGGACTCTCATCATCAGGAGTCCCGAAGTGCCGAAATGTGAAATCCTGAAAACCTGAAATAGGCACACCACTCTAAGTATTGAATACCTGGATTTTGGTTACCGGGAGATGGAGATGTCAGAGACTCTCATCAACAAGAGTCCCGAAATCGTGAAATGTGAAATGGCGAAATGATCCGAGCCATTGGTTCGAGGAGATTGTGGACCGTTGATTTGAATCCATTTTGAAGTATTGGATACCAGAATTTCGGTTACTTGAAGATGGAGAAGTCAAGAGTCGAGACTCTCCAACTCAAGAGTCTCGAAGTCGTGAAATGCGAAACCCTGAAATCATGAAATAAGCACATCACTCGAAGTTTCGGCTACCGGAGTTTTGGATACCGAGAGATAGGGATGTCACGGATTCTCATCATCAGGAGTCCTGAGGTGCCAAAATGCAAAATCCTGAAACTCAAAAAAAGGCACATCAGTCAAAGTGTTGGATACCAGTATTTCAGTTACCGGGAGATGGAGATGTCAGAGACTCACATCATCAGGAGTCCCGAAGTGCCGAAATGTGAAAACCCAAAACAGGCGCATCGCTTGGAGTGTTGGATACTGAGATTTCGGTTACAAGGAGATGGAGATGTTAGAGAATCACATCATCAGGAGTCCCAAAGTGCCAAAATGTGAAAACCCAAAACAAGCGCATCACTTGGAGTACTGGATACCGAGATTTCAGATACCGGGAGATGGAAATGACAAAGAATCTCATCATAAGGAGTTTCGAAGTTGCAAAACCCGAAGTCAAGAAATGATAAAGACTCCATACGAGAGTTTTGGATACCGAGAGTAGGAGGAGTTAAGAGTAAAGAGTCTTCATCAGAGGAGTCCCAAAATCGCGAAACCTGAAGTCACGAAATGTCATAGACAAGCTTCATTTCGGAGTTTCGGGCACCGCGACATGGAGAGTCAAGAAACTTTACCACAGGAATACCGAAATGTCGATTCACTGAAATTAGAAATGATAGAGTACCAGACCGTTGATATGAATCAATTTCTAAGTTCTAGCTATCGGGAGTTGAAGTGTGGAAACACTTCACCACAGGAGTACCGAAATGCCAAATTGCCGAAACGTGAAATTGCGAAATGTTGTTTTTGAATAAGGCTATGGTCACAGCCATTGGTCACATCAGTGAGAGATAGGGGAAATAGCTAAAGAAACCAAGCTCCATTTCAGGGATCGCGACATGAAGTGTCAAGACAATTGATCACACAAATCCCAAAATGCCGAAGAGCGGAATGCCAAAATGAATGCAAGACTAATGAAAGTCATCCAATGGTGCAGATGAAATTGAATCAAATCGGAGGGATATTGTTGCACATCATAGTGTAACTACCAGAAACCACTAATGGTTCCTTCCAGAGGACTCGAAGACACTTCGGGGTGATTGATAGAGGAGGTGAAGAATCTCAAGGGATCTGGAAGTAGAAAACTGATTGTTCGTGGAGGCGATTGTCAGCTGGATGAGCATTGGAGCCTGTAACTATAACAGAGTAGTTGAGCTTGACTATAATAGAAGATGAAGAATATCAACTGTTGTGAATGGGAAGTAACTTGATGATGACACCCAATGATGAGAGAGTTGGGATGAAAAAAAAACCCAGAGAAGCTAAAGAGTTTCCATGATGAATAGGCAGAGCACTTGACATGCAGAGCATGCAAAACCATTAGATACAGGGCATGCACAAGATGCACAGAGAGGATAAGAATGTGAAAGAAAAAAAAAGATTCATGATTTGTTGTTGTTGCTGTTGTGAGTGATGCATGTGTGAAGAAGGAGGTGTAGTGCAGCATCTGAAATGGACAAAAGACAAAAGGTGCATGGAATGGGAATTGTGCAGAGAGCACAATAGGAAGAAGAACAAAAAGTGAAATGGATGAGTGCAGGAAGACAGTGAGGTAGACAGAGTAGTGAAACGTTACAAAACAATGATGAGACTGGTAAGCTATTGTTGAACTTTATATCACTGTAATAAGTTTCAATAACGCATATTCATTCATCAGGGCGGTAGGGAGGTGCTAGGGAGGACAGGTGTCCTCAGAGGTTCAAGTGGGTGCTTGAACACAGGGAGTTGTAGCTTCCTTCTAGTTGGTGTTAGATAAACCAGGGAGTTGGTGCTTCCTTTTAGTTGTTGCTAGAGAACCCAGGGAGTTGGTGCTTCCTTCTAGTGGGTGCTAGAGAAAACAGAGAGTTGGTTATCTCAGCAAGTTGCATATTGCAAAAAAAGAGGTTGTAGCCTCATAATGAGTTGGTGCTCATATGTATGATAATGTAGAGAATGTAAATAATACTTATCATATAAACAAGAAGAGGTTTTTACCCTTTATGGGTTTCCTTGGGAAATATCCGTCTTTGTGTATCTCATAGATGTGACTGATGTTGAATGTGCCATTGCTTATTTCTCTGCATTATTGTGATTATCATTGAGTGCCTTGTAAAGAATTTAAAAGAAGCATAATTGTTTAAGCACGGTAACAACTGATTCACCCCCCTCTCAGTTGTCCAAAAACTATCCCGCCAGACATTTCCATGGTGTATACTAGAACCCTTCTTGGCCTGCAATTCCCCAAAACCAATCTTTCCCTGGACCTTGGTCTCAAATTCCACAACCCACCGCTGCCACAAGTTCAGTTACTGCAAGTCATACTGGCATTATATCACCAACTACTGCTAGTCATGTTGGAGATTGGTCGACGACCTCTGCAAGACATGTTGAAGACAAATAACCAACCACTGCAAGCCATGCTGGGGGTACAAGTCTAGTCATTGCTAGTCACACTCTACTTCCATCAGCAACCACTACTAGACATGTTGGAGATTGGTCGACGACCCCTGCAAGTCATGTTGAAGGTTTGTCACTAGCCACTGCAAGTCATGTTGGGGGAATTCATATGATTGGGAATCCTAGACGTGTTATATGTAAGGCCAGATTCCTTTGCAGGACTTGTGAAGTAAGTCACCTTACTCATTTTTTTCCTGCTACTGTCAAGATACCAGAATCATGGTTCTCACTTGACGACCCTTCAGGTTCTGAGTCGTCTGTGGTTTCCCCACACTCCATTCCTTCTTTGGTTGATATAGAATTCATGTCGATGCAATCTTCAGCTGACACCCCTCTTCCTTTAGGGCTTGATGCATCCTTTGACCTTTTTGTCTCACATCCCCTTCAACCAGTCGTCTTGTCGATGCAATATTCGACCGACACCTTTCCTATGTTTGGGGGTGATGCGTCTCTTGACCTTGTTATCTCACATCCTATTCAACTAGTGGTCGTGTCGATGCAATATTCAGATGAAACCCCTATTCCTTTAGTGGATGATGCATTTCTTGACCTGGTTGTCTCACATCCTATTCAACCAATGGTTTAAGAAGTGGTGGCGATCCCGCTTTTCTAATTCCAGTTCTATACCTTCTATACCATGTCATTAACATTTATGATATTACACATTCTGAACAAGAAAGAGTTTTACTCTCCTCAAGTAGTCTCCCTCCAAGTGTTGTGGAAGTTCCCTTTGATTGGGATGGTCTTGTGTGGTATCCAATGCCCCCGGCTATGTCCTTTCAAGTATAAGACATTATCTGATACATCACAAAGATAGTAACCTCCGCTAGCACTTTATCCTCCTTGACCTGGAGAGCTTTGGGTTTTCCCAAGCTTATGTCAACTATTTGTAAGATACTGACATTTCACAGAAGTCAAACACGGGAGACTTGGCCTCCCCCATGACATGCCTCCTAGAAACTCCCAAGCGAGTCTGAGTTAAGCTCTTTTTCGACTCATCTAAAAAGAGAAAATATTTCTGAGTGAATTTGTGCCTTTAACACTCGTTAAATTGGACTTGAAAGGTCGTGAGTATTAGTTAAGCTCTTTTCCGACTTGTTTTCAAAAAGATAAAATATTTTCAAGTGAACTTGTCTCTTTCACACTCATAAATTGGATTTGAAAGGATGTATATTTGGTACAAGTTTATCCCTTTTTCACACCAAGTAGAATAAGATTACAAAAAAGGATATTTTTTGGAGTTAAGTTGTGATTGCATATCATTCCCTTGATTGTGGTATTGAGCCTATAGTCAGTTATCGCTTTGCATTATAAAGCATTTGCCTCAACAGTTTTTCATCCTCAACCAAGCAAATCCTTATTTATATCCTTCGCAATTTGACACCCTATACCCAGGAGGGAACATTCCCCCGAGTGTCCATCTCCCACATGCATATCCTTGCATTGAGAATAGGTATGTTCCACTGTTGGAACTAGTTTTTCTTACTTGTGACACTTGTTTCCTCCTCTATATCATATCATTCATTTGACTATGGGAAAAAAAAAAAGACGGGCGGGAAGGGAGTATTATCTTTTATTGTCAGCAGTCGTGTCACCTTTGAACAAATCAAAAAGTTATTGAATCCACTTGTCATCATAATTTTGGGTTTAACATGGCCTTAGGAAGTTGAGCTTGTTACAAAGAGTTTTCTCCATTGACTGGTTACTCTTCCAGTCCCTATGGAGAACTTGGTTGATGCCTCCTACATCTCATGGTTTCATCATTGATTCTATGCTGCTGGAGTCTTCCATATGTCTCATGCTATTGTTCGAAGGAATTCTATCAACCTGTGTCAGCCAGTCCTCGGAACTCTTGAATTTGCATGTCTTCCATACCCTCAACTTGTATCATAATCACATGATGTTGTAGTCCTATCATACACCCTAGTCCTACTTTCCTCATTTGTAGGTAACCTTGAACCCAACAATCAACATTTCATCATTGGTTGTTGACTGGGTGGTTTCCCTTGTGTTCAATGGTAAGATGTTTATTCACACATTGGGATTCATGTAGTCTCTTGGATGCCATTAGAATTATTATTGGTTTCCTCGCCTTTGTCAGCTATTTTCCTCATTGGATACTATTCAAAGGGTCTTTTTCGTGTACCTCTTGCACTTGGAACACACGAAAGAAACATAGGGTCGTTGGTTCATGAACATGTTCTTCGTCTGATTTCCTCCAAATCATGAAGCTCCTGCTTTGTACCTCCTGCTAAATGATGAGATATGTCTTAATTCTCTCCTTTGGTCTCCTTCCATCGAATTCAAGTCATCTTTTCTGGAAACAAGACCTAGAGTCTTATGAGTACCTTTGGCGGATTGTGTAGAAGACTTGAAGACATCAATATGTGGTCGCATCTTGTTGGTCCAGGGGTAGACCTAATGTTCAATGCTACAACAACATACCAACAAAACCCTAACTATCGACCCTTTCAGCAACACCTGTGAAGTAGATGAAGTCTCACATGAGGTAGAGGCAGGGGTGGTTGCAGGACTCAAGTGTCTACAAGCTTAGCTGGGACACAGATATATGATTATAATACTTAACAAATCACTTAGCATTAACGGTTCATCGATATTCAACCAATACTACTGCGCAGATAGAACAGAGGATTGCATCGTTCACTCAGATCCGATGTATTTAAGCACTCTATCATACATAGGCAGGTTATATCTAACAGATCAAGAACTAAGCACCTTCATATAGATCATATCCAACATTCTTACAAATTATTAGCACAAAGCATAAGCAGTTTTATTTATCTCTATCAAAGAACTTAGTAAGAGAACTTATAAACACATCAAGACAAGAACAAAGTGGAACAACAGAGTGTTTACATGGTTGAACCCCACCTTGGGGCTACGTCCACCAACTCTTCTTCTTTATTGTCTTCAGTCAATTGGTTACAAGAGCAAGGCCTCAAAACCCTACTTCGCTTAGGACAGGAGATCTGTGCACCTTGCTAGATCCTCCTTCCTTGCATTATAGCACAAAGAACTTCACAGTCTGTTACAATACCTTTCACCTACCTCTGCAAGTCTCACACAGTATGCACTAAACCTTACACGTCTCGATCACATAGATCCCACTCTTAGAACTTAGCCAACTTGCACAACACTTGCGCACTATTCCACTACTTCTTACATTGCCTAGCCTTCTATTTATGGGACTAAACATGGGTAAACCCATGAGATGACATCCCATTCCCGTTACATTTATCGAATCCAAAAAAGGACCCAAAAAGGGGCCGAGATCCATGATCTCCACTTCGTCTTGCGCTCCTCCTTCGACAGGCTTTCGAAGTCTGAAAATAGGTCAAACTTGACCAGATCCCTCAAAACTTTGTCAATGGTTAATAGTCCCCCAACAGTCACCTGTAACTCGTCTCGAGTCACTTTGATATAGGAAGTTCTTCTTCGAACACTTCGAGCTTGGCTCGAACTTCTTTGACTTGTTGTTGTGATACAATCTCTTGTTCAACAAATTATTGAATGACTGCATCATTCACAGGTCCTTCCAGGCATTGTTCTACAGTGGTGCTAACTTGCTCCAATTTTTCTCCTTGGCCTTCTACCTCTGTAAACAACTGATAGGCCTTATCTTGCATAGGTTGGAGTTTCTGAGTTACCTCCATAACTCGAGTCTGGATAGTATGGATTTGTTGTTTTGTAGTTTGTTGTTATTGAGATCTCTTCATTGTTTCCACAACTAATAGGGACTTTAGTTGATCCTGTACCTTTTCAGCTTATTACTTCGCTTCTTGAAGTTGTGACTCTAGTGCCTACAACTCTGGGTTCTTGGTAAGTTTCTCATATGTCTGGACACTACAATCAGAAAATTTCTTGCATTCTAAGGTAAGGTCCTTTAGCCTTTCAATTTCTCTCCTGGAAGCTGCTTCTCTTTGGTCCTTTACCTCTTGTGGGGTATCAGGCATAGTTCGTAGTTCGAGGTCTGCTATGCATTGCTGCAGCTGTTGGATCACTTCTTCAAGTTGCGCTACTTGCTTCGTGACTTGATACTCTACCTTTACTTCTACGACAATCACAAAGCACAGTGCTCTATTGACCTCTTCCTTTACTTCGCGTTGCTCGATAATAAATTGTTCCTTGCCTTGCTGTAGTTGTGCCTTTTCCTCATCGAACTTCACTTGGAGAGAACTCTTTCCCTGTTTGACAACTCAAAGTTGTTCTATAAGTACTCCCTATACTTGTACCAAAGCCTGGGTGGCTTGTGTTGTTTCCTCTTGTGCTCTTCAAAGGTGAGCTTCGACTGTATCAGCGAGCTGGTGGAGTTGGGCTAGCTCATCTCCTGGTTCCGGTGTTCCTAATGATAGAGGCTCCGTGGATACTGCACGATTGGACTGTAGCACCTACTGCACCCCTCAAAGATCAACCTCAATTCTATTGTACATATCCTCCTACTTAGCTTCTTACTTTATTTCTATCTCCAGCGAAGCATCATTTAGGGCTGCTATGATGAAATTGAAATCATCAGAGGTGAGGATGGTCTGCATCTTAGTTATAGGGGATTTTGATCTCTTCCGGGAGGAAGTTTTCAAGGGGGAAACCTTCCTTTTCTTCAAAGGGTTCTCCTTGTCCCTGGGCGGTGTTACTTCACCTTTATTCTATTCATATTATGTGTCATCTATCTCTTCGCCATCACCTCCATTCTGTGGTGACATGGAAGTAGTATTCATTGAGGCACTGCTTAAATCTTGTACTTCATCAGTCTTCTTTGTTTTTATAGGTTCGAGTGTATCCTGTGCAGCTTTTGGGCTGTCGATGTCGGATATCTCCACAGGATCTGCTGGAATAAGGAGGTCAGTGGACCATTCCTTAGTAATCTCTTCTAAGTCTTCCTTCATCATCTTGTAATAGGAATGAAGCTATTGCTTGTGCTCATCGGCTCACGTTGTTATATAAATGAAATGTCGATCAATGCTGAACTTCATCAAAGGCTTGAGTTAGTGTATAATGTTCAGTGTCATGCGAGGCTCAGACTATATGGATATCTTCAGTTGATTGTAGTATGTATGGAACATGACATTTGAATTCCATTGCGTATTCATGTCACTTGAATACCATAATGTATTGAACTTCACAGCCAATGGTTCAAATGGCTCGATGTCCAAGAAGGTCACACCTTTTGGCATCTCCCAGGCAATGAAAGCGATCACGATCAATAGCCAGATAAAATGAAATTCATACCCTTGATCCTAGGATTCTGTGTAGTCAAGTTCTAATTGGTTCACTAGGTACTTCACCCAATTCATTTGTAGGCCCACCGTGCACTTCCTTGCGAGGTCGACTACAAAACCAATCACTTCGGTGGGTCAGTTCTTGCGTACTAACTTCCCTGCAATCATCTGATAGGCGAGGCACACTGTTCCATTATGAATAGAGGCTACCTTGTAGCCTTATGTGCCCTTCTTGACATCGCCATAGGTGTCCTTGATCCTTTGTGCTAAGCGTGGTCCATGTCTTTTCTAGGATAGAAATCCTGTGGGTCAGGTCCTTGCATACTCAAACCCATGATCCGATTAATCAAGTTCAGATCGATTGTGATATGATAGTTTAGCCACTAATATCCTCCATGGTAACGAGATAGTAGTAGCTTGACACATGCATTCACCTCTTGGTGTCTTCCGAAGTGGGGAATTTTCATGGCATTGAGCAGAGTGGACTGCGCGAGGTTATGGGTCCATGCTTGGGGAATTACCTTTGAGATTTTCCCTTTTTTTCTAGTCAGATACTTATGTGGGGACAAAATGTTGTAGAATTTATGATCACCAAGGTTGAAGTCACTAAACTTCAATGTTGTGATCTTCTCTTGGTATGCCCACACTGTGTGTATCCCCTTCTGGAGGGACACAGTGATGAAGGTGTAGTTGAAATCTCTGGGCACATTGTCCCAATTTACAACACTGCTTAAAGGTGGTATATAGGTGGGTAAGATAGTTGGGATCATTTTAGCATTTACTAAGTCATCCCTATGCTTAGTTCACTTCTCATCAGATGACTAGGATGGTCCTGCTCTGCGATCAGTGGATGGAGAGGCTGGTAGTCCTCTTGTGGATGATGCTTGTATAATTGTAGACATCGAGATGACTCTTTCAGTCATCAGGTTGATCAAAAATTCCTCAACAACTCTTTTTGCAATGCTCAACTCATCTCACATACATGCCGAGGGTTAAAAATCTCAGGTTTGGGGGGTAGCTTAGACAAAGTAACGAGATAGAGAGAAAAAGCATGATGACCACTGTATAAACTCAACTTAGTCTACGGGCTCAAATTCTCAATTGGAAAATGTGTTCTTGGTGCATGGTGTGGTGCGATAAATAGGTAACTCGACAACGGGTCACTTGCAATGGGTATCAAGACTTCATTAACTTGATTCTGTCCATTATGGTGTGGTCCCAATGGTCGGATGGCCAACTAGCTAGACATAAATGGATTTATATCCGATCGGAGCATTGATCTAATAGTTATAATGTCCCCAACAAATATATTACTTCATCATGGTGAAGTGTCATGTCTCATTTCTCTAGTATCCTGGCAAAGCTCCAATTTTGCAATTTTTCCTTCTGCGAGGTTCCCTTTGGAACCTTCTGCAACTTATCGATCTTGGCTCTCTTCTTAATTACCTTTCTAGCCTTCTTTCCAGCGAGATTCGTCTTGGTATTCCTTTTTCCATTCTGATTTTTGTCTTCTTTTGACATAGTCACTTCGCGCTATTGCGATTCTTCCCTAGGTTTCTAGGATAATACTTCTTCTTTGTCTGGGATAGGTACTTCAATCTTCTGTGGATCCTCTAGTGTCCTTGCAACTTCTACATTCAGGTCTGTAATGTTAAATAACTTCGATTTGTTTTCCTGTTCTTCAATCAAGTGTGTGATCCTTCTAATCATGAAATCTTTTAAATCTTGTTTCTTATGTTCCAAAACTTCTTCTTCTTCCTTTTGTCTGGATTGATCTCTGTCAATCAAAGGTTTTCCTAGTAGCATGGTAAATGGGGCGTTGTCCTCAATAAATTTAATAATCTCAAAATCTTCTTATGTCGAAGATCCATTAACATTCATAAGTATGCAATCGTGCTTACCACATAGGTTTATCATCTTTCCTCTAAATAACCCTATTCCTCCTAATGAAGGGATCATAGTAGGCTTCCCTATATATTCCCAAGTTCTCTTTGTTATGATAATCACCTGTGTTTCCTTATCTAGAACACTGTCAATGTTGAAGTCTCCTATTATTTCTTCAATGCATTCTTTTTCCTTGAAGATATCTGATAATCTGACATGTCGGTGGTCATTCAGGGTTTCTTTCATCTGTAGCAATACTTTCTTTGATTCTTTCTAGGGTTCTGCTATTTCTGGTTCTGCCTTAGGGTTTTCTTGATTCATATTAATTCCTTCCATCTTATCAATCATTCTAGGGAAATCCAACACTTCATAGTCCATGGCTTTACAACAAAGACAACTAGGTATTTTCCCATGGCATTCCTTATCAATATGTCTTGGTTTTCTGGAGCTGTAACAGAGGGTTAATCCTCTCTTTCATTTAAGAGATCCCCGACATTTTTTGTACTACACGCTAGGATCATAGGAGCTAACCTACAAAAAATTCTTTCTAGGATCCTCTTTTCTTTAGATCCGACCTCTTTTCTTGTCAGAGAGCTCCTCAAGTCAAGTAGAATGTTTTGCACTAGGGAAACACATCTATGCACAGATATTTCACAATCTCAAGTCGAATCTCTACACAAAGATTCTTCTTTCTTAGTTCCCAATAATCACAGTTTCAGGTCCGATATTGTGCACTTCAGCAGTAGATCTACACACATAAAATTTCTTCAGTTCCTAGGAATAATAGTTTCAGGTCTCAGCAATGGAACTATTTGTTGGCACAGGGGTAGACCCAAGATTCAATGCTACTAAAATGTACCGAAAAAACCCTAAATACCGGTCCTTTCGGCAACACCTGTGAAGAATATGAAGTCTCACCTGAGGTAGAGGCAAGGGTGGTTGCAGGACTCAAGTGTCTACAACCTTAGTTGGGACACAGATCTATGATTATAATACTTAACATAGCACTTAGCATTAACAGTTCATCAATATTTAACCAATACTACTACGCAGATACAATAGAGCATTGCATCATTCACTTAGATCTAATGTATTTAAGCACTCTATCATACATAGACATGTTATATATAATAGATCAAGCACTAATCACCTTCATATAGATCAGATCTTACATTTTTACACATTATTAGCACAAAGCATAAGTAGATTTATCTATCCCTATCAAAGCACTTAGCAAGAGAAGTTATAAACACATCAAAACAAGAACAAAGCGGAACAACACAGTGTTTAAGTGGTTCAACCCCACCTTGGGGCTACGTCCACCAACTCTTCTTCTTTATTGTCTTTCGTTAATCGGTTACAAGCACAGAGCCTCAAAAACCTACTTCACCTAGGACAGGAGATCTACGCACCTTGCTAGATCCTCCTTCCTTGCATTATAGCACAAAGAACTTCAAATTTTATTACAATACCTTGTACCTAGCTCTGCAAGTCTCACACAGTATGCACTAAGCCTTACACTTCCTGATCACAAAGATCTGACTCTTAGCACTTAGCCAACTTTCACAACACTTGCACACTATTCCAATAGTTCTTACATTTCCTAGCCTTCTATTTATAGCCCTAAACATGGGTAAACCCATGGGCCGACATCCCATTCTTGTTACATATTCCAAAATACCAAAAAGGGGTCGAGATCCATGATCTCTTCTTCATCTTGCGCTCCTCCTTCGACAGGCTATCAAAGTTTGAAAATAGGTCATACTTGACCAAATCCCTCAAAACTTGGTCAAGGGACAACACATCTTTCCTGAGTTGTTTCTTCCTTTTCATTGGACCAATACCTATATAATATTAGTGATCATGGGAGATCATATTGTACCCCATTGTATACATATATATATTCATATTGATTTTGAGACTGGTTCTACTAGGCCTTGTTCGTAACTATGTCAACCTTTGTCATGTAACCTTACTTTTATTTTCTTATTCATGGCCACAGAGAGTTGTTTTGTATATTTTCACATCGATCTGTAGTGTAATTCAAATTGGCATCCATGTATGCAAAGTCAGGAAAAATTGTAATAAGCAACTAGTTCTTCCAGCTGGTTCCCCATCACTCCACTTCTGGGTTTTTATAATGTATTTTGGCCATCGTAGATACTCCTCTGAACTCACACATTAGGGGGCATCTGTTATAGAAAGAGTTGCCTAACCCCATGCAATATTGAAAAGAGGGCCTTTTTTCCATTTCCCTATGCAGAATTTTCATCCCTTTTTGCAAATCCTAGAAATAAAAATACATTTTTTCCACATATACGCACCTTGCCTACTATATAGCATGATTATACGCAGGTTGCACCACTACAACCTGCATACATTAGGAAATGTGCCTAGAAATGAAAAATGGTGTTGGGTTTCCATGTCATGATAGGAGACCAATGATCCTTGGCCTTCCATATACTAGAAATGTTCCTACTCGACCCTTCAGTTCCATTTGAAGGCTATAAATGAGCCAATTACGAGCTATGGAAAAGAGAAATAATTCAAGTTTGAGAGAAAAGTTTCTCTAGAGGAATTATTAACTTCACATTGAGTCTGCATCCATTTGTCCTTTAAGTCTGAACACATTGTTCAACCCCCAATATCTTCCCTTATTGATGGAGAACTTCATTGTCTCTCTTCTATGAGATTGCCTTTGGTGGATGATTGAACTGGTGGAGGCCCAGTTGGAAGGAACTTCGTTTCTCGGTCCTAAATCATGCTGACATGGAATTCTATAACTTTTTCACTTCTGTTGATCATATCTTAATAGAAATACTATTTTCTCGTCCAATTGATATCTTGAAAATATTTGAATTATTATTCCATGGGAATATTTGTTATGTATATTAATGGTTTATGATATTGAATATGCTAACATCATATATTATCACCATATGCTCTCTTTTCTTGGTTGTTGAGGACTAGTTGTGGGTATATTTCTTTGGGTCAAGTGCTCAATGGTGGACTTCATCGAACGTCTAGATGAGGTAGTCATTTTATCTTGTCTTGCTAGTATGTTGTCTTGATAGCATTTTTGTTTATATAACATACTTGAGAACAAAGTTTATTTCTGTAGTCATTTCCGTCTGTTGTGGTTTTCCTGTAGCCACAGAGATATTTTCCTCATAACATCTGGGCTTCTGGAACTCATTAATCAATATTTTTTTGATGTTTGTCAGTGTCCTTGTCATCCTCAGTGCACTGTTGATGTGTAGACTCGTGTACCAATATAGTGTGCAGTCTCTTAGCATGATAGCTAGCTGCACAAGTTTAGTGTCTTCATCAGTGATTTGTTTTGCTTTCCATATCTTTGCACAAATAAACAAGTGTTTCTCAGGGTCTTCTTCTACCTCTCCTCGAAATTCTGGTAACCGAATGGTGGGATCATGTCTTGCCATACTGAATGTTGAACTACTAGCTCCTGATGGTGTAGATACTTTACTAATGATTCCTAAACTGGCTCCCCCAGTTGTTGTTCCTTGTGTGGATGTACTTCATGTTGTCTTCCTTCTCCCGACATTCTGTTGTCTAAACGGTCCTGTTCTTATTGGTGTGTTAGTCGCACATGGGTTTATGGGTTCCACATTGACATTAATATGGATACGATTATTGCCTTCGATTCCCTCTCTTGTACCCCTCGTTTTCCTCTCATATGTTGCACGCAAGATTTCTTCAATCTGCTCCACAGCCCAAAGATCCTCTACCTCCTCTTCATCACTTTCCAAGCCTTCCCTCGCAGCTACGACTCTCTTCTTGGTGTTCACCTTGTATTGGTAGGGTACTCCGCTGCACGTCCTTCCAGTTGTCACCATGATCCACTTGATCTGGTTTTCGTCCATCAGGATTGGGTCCAATACTTCCTCCTTATTTCCTTTATCCCCTTCTCCTTCCATTTCTCCTTTTTCTATCAATGCTTCCCCCCTTCCCCCATGCATGTAGGGAAGTTTAGTCACCTGACTCCATTGTCATTACACCTTTGTTAAAGAGAAATATCTTAATAGAAGTATACATCGATCTAATATACCTTCCTTGAGGACCCCGTAGAAAATATTTCTCTGCTACATTGTACGACTTCATGGCATCTACTTCAAATTTTGTTATAAATCCTGCTACAATACTATCGAGCCAAAAATCTACTACGTGGGTGAATTTTTTATTCACCTATTGTAATTGTGCGATATGAACCGATTTCCACTCTAACTGTCAGATCTAGTTAGTTGCGTGGTTGTCTTTCAACCTCAATATACACTCCTACAATAAGTGTGGAAAATCACAGAAAAATACTTCATGCAGATCAGTAAACACATTGTTATAACCCTAAATTGCACCAGACATGCATACCTGGCATCAAGCCATTTTACTTTCTATATTTGCAAAGATATCATTGAAAATCTCTTCTTAAACCCATTTTTGTTAAGGTGTACATGCCCTACACCACTACTACCCACGTACACCCTCTTGTTGCACCACTACAACCCACACACACTCACAAAAAATTATGAAAAAAGAAAATTGAAAAGGGATACGGGTTTCTGGGCCGTTAATTAATCATTTGGCCACCCATAGCCAGTCACCCCAATCGTTACTATCTCTTTTGGCCTATAAAATAATGTTTTGGGGACCCATTCCAGAGAGAATCACGAAGAGCATAGAAACTTTGCCCATTTCAATATTCCCCCTTTGCCCCAATATTTTGCAACCACATTGTGAGTTAAATATTTTACACTCACAATGTGGTTGCAAAATATTGGGGCAAAAGGGGAATATTGAAATGAGAAGAGTTTCTATGCTCTCATGCTTCTCTCTGGAATGTGTTATCACAATAAATTGCCTTGGGTTTTTAGTTTGTTTTTTATCCAGTTTTAAGCCTTAGATTTTAATTTTTTAAGTTTTATCCCTTTAAAGTTTATGTTTGTTAGGACCCCTTAGAAAAATAAAGTTTTGAGTCTTAACTCATGTTTTGATCCTCAAATTGATTTTTGGACATAGAACCATTTTAGCTCATGACTTAAGATTTGATCCCCTCCATGATTTGTCACTAGGTTCTATCCTTACCATGACTAGACTGATGTGACACACCATTCTCCCTATTCATGACCCCATGGGTATGCCTTGTTGTCCTTGCTTACTTGTCCAATCATTTTTTAAGTTGGAGCATTGCCCACTCATCAGACAGTTCCGTAGCACCTTTCCCCTTCATCATACTTCCACCATGGGTTATGATTACCATGACTGATGTCATGTTCCTTTTTTTCAGTGCCAGAAGTCAATTAAAGGATGCCTTTGAGATATTGCATTTATGAGCCCTGGTAACGATTTATAATTTTGAAAAAATCAACAGTGTTGCATTGTGCAAATTCACAACCTCTAATCAGGCGACAACAGTGTGACTAGATCTGATGCTATGGTAGATATAGAGGCTGGAAAGTTCTTGAATTCACCCTGAGATTTTGTCATAGATTCAAATAGGTGTTTACTCCACAAGTATCCCGTGTTACCTCCTCCGCACATTAATTTTCATAGAGAATTATCACTTAGAGTTTGGATTATCGGGCTTGCAAATTGTGAGATACTTTTCCTCGCACCCTATTCTCTTTTCCTCTCATTTCAAACCTATGAAATTCACACTTGTACGCCAAAGTCTATAACACCCATATGCCATAGCCATTGAGCTTACAATTTATCCTTTGCATACACATCGCACTACACAAAGGCATTGCTTAACCATACGGTGTCTCGCCTGCTTCCTTTTTTATTCGATTTGAGCGTGTTTTCCCAGTTTCAAAAGGAAAATTACATGAGTACCTTATCATTGTTTAAACCTTCAATGCCTGCACAAATATAAGGGTGTCATTCCCACAATCAAATCTTGTCTTACTAGCACCAGTCTATTTTAAAAGGCCAGCCTTGTAAATTTGAAGCCCGATTTTAAGTCTTCCTAGTCATTATTATCCCATAAGCCTTTAAAAGATCTCATTCTAAGCCATGGAGACTCCTCAATCAAGGAAGAAACACAAAGGTGGAAAGGTGGTTCGGAAAGATCCTATGGACATGCATCTCTTTGATACAGAGCCCATGGAAAGATAGGTCTTTCAAAGAGTGGGATACCTCTCTTTCTGCCAAAACATGCAAAGAGGCCATCCAGAGGTAACAAGACAGTTTGCATTACATTTTGATGGTAGGAGAACTAAGGTTGGGGATTTGGAATTTGAGGTTACTGAAGCCTCTATCTTAGCTACAAAAGGAATTCCCATTATAGGTGAAAATTGGTTCAAAGTCATGGCTTTGAGTTCATCCTATGACAAAGATATTTTTAAACCTAAACATCAAGCCAGTGATTTGTCTAAAGGTGTGCCAAGGGTTCAATTGATTGAACAGTTTGACACAATTTTGAAGATCATCTAGAGATATTTTACATGTGAAGGGAGATTTAACACACTATACCAATACCATATAAGGCTTTTGCTACATTTTACTGGTAAGGTTGAGATGAATATTCCCTATTACTTGTTAAAGATCTTAGGTAAGATGTCAGAGATAATTCAATCCAAATCTAAGGATGTGGATTCTAGCCTTTTCCACTCTGGATTGATCAGAATGCTAGTCTCTAAGGAATTGGGTAAGAAAGAGATTTCATGGGAGCATTTTGTTATTACTTCTCATTTCGAGTTGGATCTAGAATCAACTCCTCCATCACATAGTGCAAGTCCTTTATCACCCACCAATTCTATTAAAGCAGGGACCAGTAGGAAGAGAAAGGGTAGAGCCCCTGTTCAAGTTTCAGAGGTCAACAAGCAGGTGACAGGAGCTGAGGAGGAAGTTTATTCTTCCCCACAAAGAGATTTTTCACCACCTCCTCCACCAGGGTTATAAGAGGTTGCTTCTTATACCAAAGCTACATCTAAGAAAGGGAAGAAGCTACTCTTCCTCTCTTCCCCTCCAGTAGTAAAAATCAAGGGTAAAAGACCTTTCACAAGGTCATCAATTCCTAGGGATGTTGTTGAAGAGCAGTCTTTACCTGAGATCCCTATACAAAAGAACAAGGGTAAAGGCATTGGAAAGCCTTTGGAAAGAAAAGAGGAAAACCCTATGCAAAAGAAGAAGGATAAAAGAAAAGACACCAAGAATCCTGATGAAGTTGACAAAGCAATTCCTATGCAGATGGAAGAGGAGACAGTGAGAACACCTATTGAGACTGTGCATGCCACTAATCCACCTGACAGTCAGACATTCAAAATATTTATCAGGCATCTTAGGGATGCTAGGAAGGAGGTAGCTCATCTTAAAGAAAAATATATGATTCATAGGGCTCAGATTAAATAGCTCATGGATGGCTACACACATACCCTTGACTTGGAAAGGTTTGCAGCAAGGAAGGCCCAACCCCTTCATTGGCCGCTCCAAAACCTTTATAGGCATAATAGAGGTTTTCAATCCCAGAACAGGAAACTCAAGGCATAATTGCATCATTTTCGAGATGAAGTAGCTCAGAGAAACTTACAGGTATTGGTTGAAGCTTCTATTGAGAAAGAGACATCAGTAGTCAAGGAGAGTGTAGCCCCATACAAGAAGTTTGTCATTGCTAAGAAGAAGAACCCTGTTGTGCCAAATGAAGATCCTCCTTCTACCAGAAAGAGTGCAAGGATAAGTGTCAAGGTAACAAAATAGCTAGTGAAAGGTGAACCCCATTTTTGAGGATGTTTCCTTTTTGAGAGGGTAAATTGTTTTTCAAATGTTACCTTTGCCATCTATATAGGATTCTAAGCGTTTAATTATCATAGTTTTTGGATTTTTGCAAAGTGATAACTCCCTCAGTGGTAAAATGCACTACCTACAGTAATTCCAAGTCATCTAAGTATAATGGGTTTGACATTATGCAAGGCCACTACTTACTCTGCACATGTCCAAGATTGGAGGCATTGCATTTTTTGATAGTGCTACTGTTGGAGCCGGAAGTCACTCCTGGATTGCTTGCAGGAGCAGAGCCCGACGCCCATCAGTTTAATGTCACGATTTGTTTGAAAGGGGTGATCAAAATGGAAGAAAACTCGAGACAGCCGTCTCAAGTCAGAAACTAGGCCAGGCATGCATGAACGAGTGAGGTCTTGATAAACTTCAAACAGTGAGTTGCAATAAAGGGTGAGTAGGAGGAAGACTTCATGACAAGGATGCAAGGGTCTGCTGTAGGCATCAAGCTTCTAACAGACTGTGAAAGAAGACATCTGAAAACAAGATCATCTTAATTCCAAATGTGGGACACTAGAGAAAACAGTAATGCAACAATAAATCCTTTATCATAACATAACTATGTTAATTCATGCGAAGAATTCGATCATAAACTCTCCAGCAAGAGATAAAATGTAGATGGAAAAAGGAGAATTGTCTGTTATAAACCAAGAAGTCTCAAACACTGATACATAACCTAGAAAGCTAGGATGTTACTGAAACTTTACAGTCGGGAGCTTGGCTCTACCATTGATAGATACAAAAATGGCGAAAACGCCTTCATATACTCAAAATAACAACAGCAGCGGAACCGAGACATGGCATTGAAAGATTTGCGTCTGCATGGCTTCTGACAGTCAACCTCTGAAAGATCGTGCAACTTATGTCAGACGCAATCTGGCTTTTGACAGTTCCAACGGCGAATTGGCGTGCCTTAAATTCATGGCCGTGCTTTCCCATTATGGTGGAGACGATGTCTAACCACCACCAACCGCTTCAATAACTATTTCATAGGGATTGAGGATGACCCGGCCAACTTGGAATCTTTGGGACGTTGAAGGCCTTTTGTGTTGCCACTTGGAATAACTGAATAGCTTGAAGAGCGGGTATGGAGGCCAACGCGGAAAGCAAGGTTCGGCAACGGAGTGACGGGGCCACAACCGCAGGGACGAAGTAAGAACGATGAGAGGCGAGAGAGGTGGCAGGGGATGACATAAGGAAAAAGGAATATAAACGGAGTAGATAGGAGAATAGACATGGAGGAGAAGGGGTCGGTGGCAAATAGTGGGTGGATGATGAAATGGGAAGGGGAACCCGCGAACCATAGGGGGGAGGTGGTTGAGTGACACATGGCAGCAGGAGAATGGTGGAATAGGAGGATGACATAACGGGAGGGGGGTCCACGCTGGCTTAATTATAGGGCAACTAAGAAAGGCGAGACTGACCCAACGCCATTGATCCGGGCGCACTGATCTGGGACGTTGGAGAGGTGCGCCTGCGATTCCGGACCCCCCCCTCCGCTTAAAGGTAGAAAGGCAGGGGGGGTCCGGAATGGTCTTCATCGCCGTTGATCCGGGCGCGTTGATCTGGGTCGTTGGAGAGGTGCGCCCCCGATTCTGGACCCCCCCCCGCCTGCTTAAACTTAGAAAGGCAAGGGGGGTCCAGAATTTGATATGCATCGTTGATCTGGGCACGTGAATCGCTGCCGCTCGAACCTGCTCGTGACTTACCTTGGGCACATTATCACCCGAAACTTTGGATAAGTGGGTTTTAACCCATCCTTTTGTGTTCTAGCCCTCCTTAAAAGAAATATCGCTAACATTTGGCTCCAGGGGGGATAGAGTCATCCCTGTGATGCTCTAAGAACTCTTTTGCAGACTTAGTTCCTTTGCTGTTGGGCTATGGAGTCATTTATTAGTCCGAAAAACGAAAACAAAAACAATATTTACAAAACAAAACAAAAGAGCCGACTACGGCTCTACAAAAAACACTTTTTTAAGAAATTCCCATTAACTGGGCTGCTAAAAACTTCTTTTCCTTCCAGATCCTGCAACCTGTAAGTGTTATTTGAAAATACTTCAAGGATCTTGAAAGGCCCGAACCAGAGGGTGTCAAATTTACTGTGTTTTCCCTTTTCTTGTCTGGGTGCATCCCTTTTGAGCACTAGGTCCCCCTGTTTGAATTCTTTCTTTCTGTTCTTCCTGTCAAAGGCCTGCTTGATCTTCTGCTGATGATTGTAGGCTCTATCCATGACCTGTTCTCTGATCTGTTGCACTTCCACCATCTGATGAATCCTTCTGAGTACATGATTAGGTTCTCCTTCAAGGACCTGGAGGAAATTTGCCACAGGTAAGGCAAGCTGAGTGGGGAAGACGTCCTCTATTCCGTAAAAAAGTTGGAAAGGTGAGAGACCCAGGGATTTCTTGGTCGTCACCCGATCGGCCCAGAGAGAAAATTTGAGCTTTGAGTCCCAGGCCTTCTGATTGTCCTCCAATAGCTTTTTGATAAGCTTGATCAGGATTTTATTGGAGGACTCTGCCAGTCCATTTCCTTGAGGATAGTATGGAGTAGAGTGAACCAATGAAATCCCAAATTGTTCAAAAAATTTGATCAGAGGCTCAGACCTAAAGGGGGAGGCATTGTCAGTGACAATCCTACTTGGGCAGCCAAATCTGGCTATGATGCCTTCCAAGAGGCTGATGATTACTTTGTGAGAAGTGCTCCTGGTGGGGACAACCTCTATCCACTTGGTGAAATAATCGGTTGCAGTGAGGGTCCATCTGTGCTGGCCACTTGAGGGAGGATGAATCTCTCCGATGAAATCCAATCCCCACTGCTGAAAAGGTGCTGCAACTACTACAGGTTTTAATGGCAGGGATTTGAGTTGCTGCTTACCTGAGAACTTTTGGCATTTAATGCAAGCCCTGACTTCTCTGCAAACATCAGTAAATAAAGTAGGCCAGTAATATCCAGCCTGGAGGATTTTGTGGGCTGTGGTCTTCCAAAAATGATGCCCCCCACAGAGACTGCTGTAAAAATTAGACATCACCTTCTGGGCTTGTAGCGGGTCTAGGCATCTTAACAGTATTCCCAGAGGGTCTCTCCAGTACAATGCTTGGTCAATGAGACAATACCTGACCAATTTGAGCTTCAAAGCTCTGGCCCTACTCTTTCCTAATCCGTCAAGGGGCTTTAATTCTTGCAGAAAATACAAGATATCCCTGTACCAGGGACATGATGCTAGGGGTATAATGATCTGAGAATTCCTGCTGGATGACTCAGCTTGCTCGTTGATGAAGTTAATCCCCAGAGTCTTGAAATTGGATTCAGCCAGCAATCTAACCAAACCTTGCCCCTTTATCAACTTGGTGGGCTTAATCTCTAGGTCAAACTCCAGGATCTTGGCGATCCATTTACCCCTTCTCCTGTCTATGTCAGGATGTATAAGAATGTCCTTCACAGAGGCTGAAGGGACATATGCAGTGATTTTTGAATGCAAGACATAGACTCTGAAAGCCTTGAGGGCTTTCACCAGGGCATAGGCTTGCTTCTCCATGATCTCGTATCGGAGCTCTGCATCTCTCAGTGCCTTGCTAAAGAAGGAAATAGGTTGCTCTTGTCCTTGATTATTTTTATGCAGTAAGACTGCTGCTACTGTATCAAAAGAAGAAAAAGAAAATATCAGAAAATCTTCGAAATAATCGGGACTGATTAGTACAGGTGCCTTAGTCAGTGCTTTCTTTATTTGCGCGAAAGATTCCCTGGATTTGGCAGTCCACTTTATTTCATGGCCCTTCCTAAGCATGGCTGTGATATGTTTCACCAGCTCAGCAAAGTTTGAGACGAATCTCCTCAAAAAATTAATCTTCCCCAAAAATGCCTGAACTTCCTTCTTAGACCTGGGAAGTGACAGGGCCTGAATTGCCTCCACCCTACTTGGGTCAATCCTTACTCCCTCTGCTGACACTATGTGACCTAATAGTTTTCCCTCCTGCATAGCAAACAATGATTTCTTGGGATTTAATGACAGACCATACCTCCGACATTTCAGGAAGACTCTTTTTAAGTGGCAACAATGCTCTTTATCAGTCTTGGAGAAGACTGTGATGTCATCCAGGTATATCACCACAAACTGGTCCTTCTCCCCGATGAAGGCTATGTCCATGGCCCATTGAAATGTTGCTCCTACGTTCATCAGTCCGAAAGGCATCTTGGCATACATGAATGTGCCCCAAGGAGTGGTGAAGGCTGTTTTTTCTCTGTCCTCAGGCATGACTGATATTTGATTGTATCCAGAGAAACCATCAATCATGGATATTCTAGATGAACCGGTTACCCTCTGCAATATGTTTTCCATGTTGGGCAGGGGGTAGTTGTCCTTCCTCGAACTTCTGTTCAGGTTCCTGAAATCGATGCAGAGTCTGATTTCCCCATTTTTATTTCTCACAGGAACCAAATTGGATATCCATTCAGAATATCTCAAGGGGACAATGATCTGGGTATCCAACAACCTTTTTACCTCTTTTTCCATGATAGGTAGCAATATGGGATTTATCTGTCTCATCTTCTGCTTGAATGGCTTATCCTCTTCTTTTAGCGGGATCTTGTGCTCAATGACTGATGTGTCATACGTTTTGAGGTCTTCGTAGGTCCATGCAAACACATCAGCAAACTCCTTCAGCAGCTTAGTATATCCGGCTCTCTTCTGCTCAGTCAAACTCCTTGACAGCTTGACCAATTTAGGCTCCTCAGATGTGCCTATGTTTCATTCAGCCGTGTCATCATCATCACCTGAAACTTTACCCCTCACTGCCATGTCATTCCCGTCAAACAATCTTTCTAATGGGATTAATCCTTTCGGAATGTGGTTGCTCGGTAGCTGAATGATCTGGTGATCAACAATTTTATTCACAAATTCCCCAGGGTGATATTCATCTTCCTCATCAGGATTCTCATCTATGTGCAATGCAGAAAAGTTATCAATGGATTGAAGAAACTTTTCAATTTCTTGATCATCCTCAAATACCTTCCAATGCTTGACATTGTCTGGTACAGAGGGCCTATATTTTATTTCAACATCCGACCTAGCAGTGGGCAATGCAGGAACTTCGAGCACACTAGCTGTGAAAGCTAAAAATTCAGCTGAGGCATTTTCTTCCCTTGGAATGAAAGAGATGTTAAAAGCCAGGAAGAAATTATTGACTAGGTCCCATACCTCGTTTCTGTAATTCTTGAGCTGGGGATTCTTAGCTTGATAAACATTTTTGACCTGCTGAACAATCAACTCAGCATCCCCAAACATAGCTATCTCATTAATTCTCGTTTCCTTAGTAGCTCTTAACCCCAGAACCAGATCTTCATACTCTGCCACATTGTTGGTGACTTCAAATTCCAGCTTGTATGACAGAGATATGGTCTCATGGGAGGGGGATATGAATACCACCCCGGCACCTGCACCCATACTGGAGGAAGCTCCATCAAAGAACATCTTCCAAATAGAGGTGGTTAGAGGGGGGGTCTCCTGATTAAGAATGGGATTCCTTCTGATTTGTAGAGGAGCGGTGTGTGTGAGTTGTAGTAAACTGGAGCCTAAATCAGTGTCCAAGGCATAGATGGGATGGTTGGTAGGGTTGGCTTCATCACTGATTACGTAGGCCAGCTGGGCTTCTCTATATAGTCTCCTATGTTCCCCTCCAAAGAAAGGAATGGTGGCATATGTGAGATCCATCTGCAAGGTTCCCCCTAGTCTCTTTATCCAGGATCTTGACAACAACATGCCAAACTTAGGGGGGACGTCAGCTACCACAATATCCATGACCATACTCTTCATGGGTAGCTGAAACAGGGAACCTACTAGGTCCTTGATGACTCCCAAACACTGAACCCTCCTAGAGTCAAAAGAATAGAGGTCATGATATGCTCGGGTGACTTCGAGTCCTAATTCCTCCATGACCGTTTTGGGCATGAGGTTGTGGGAGGCCCCTGAATCCATAAGGCAATTATGTAGCACTTTGTCATGTATGTTCAGGGATGTGTAGAAGGGAGGGGATGAATCATCTCTGTCTTCTACCATGGGACCTAGGACAACTGCAGGCCTTTCATCTTGGAGGTTTATGGAGTCTGTGAGGGGGTATGAGGCTTCGGACTTTAACAGCTTAGAGAAGCGCTTTTTGAATTCCCCATGTTTAATTAACTCAGTGAGTGGCACAGGAATTCTGATCTTTTGAACCTCATGTTCGAAATTGAAAGAATACATAGGCTTTGGAATTTCTCTAATTTCAGGAACATGATTATGGACAATGGGAGAGGAAGGTTGGGCCTTCTTACCTCTGTGAGCATCCGCTATTTCATTAGCAGGTTTCTCCATTATGGTGGATTGCTCTAGAACATCAGGTGCTGCTATCCTTTTGTCGGACCTCAGGTTGTACCTGCCTCGACCACCGCCAACTTTGTCTCCCTTGCTCAATTCATTCAGCTGACTATCCATGAGAGACTCTTCGTATGATGATTTGGTTAGATGAGGGAAAGGGGGAGTAACTTCCAAAGAGTGGATTTTAGGCTCAAGCTCGTCTGTCTCCCCTTCTTCTTCATCAACCACAAAATTGTTCTGGAAGGGAACCTGAATTCTCTGGTCATCCATGTCTCTCTCCTTCTCTCTGTGCATGGTTGGAGGAGAAAAATTATTTGTTCTTCTGAAACCTCCTCTGTTCTCGGTGGTCTGAGGGCCCTTATACATTTGTTTCCTTTCCACATTTAATATTTCCACCTCTTCTTTGAGGAGGTTCATAACTCGAGTCAGCTCATCTACTTGAGGGTGAGGCAGTGATGGGCCGGAGGTTGAGGATTCCGTCTTTTCCTTTCTTCTGTCTGTGTCGGCCTGGTTTCTCAGTCTGTCAGCTGCCAATATGTTGGATTCCACTTCTATAGCTTCATCTTGCATCTGAGCGAAAGAGGTGGCTCTTCTTTCTCTTAACACGAGACAGAAATCAGGATCAAATGCGCCAGCATAGGAAATTTTAGCAGAGGCCTTTGAGGGTTTAATCTCTGCAGGAATCTTGTTGTACATTTTATTAAATCTTTTGGAGAAGTCTGAGACAGAATCTCCTTCCATCTTCTTCAGAGACCCAAACTCTGTCATGTAATACATATAATATTTCCTGTCTCCCCACTGTCTCAGGAAAACACTATCCAGAGCCTCAATTCTAGCGATAGATCCGGGGGCTAGTCCTCTAAACCATTTCATGACCTCACCCTCTAGGCTCTGGACAAAGACTCTCATCCAAACATATTTGTTTTCAATGTTTAAGTTGTCTGCATAACTGTAAAAAGAAGCCAAGTTCTCCTCAACAGTTATGTCTCCCTCCCCACTGAACTTGGGCATGTACTTCAGGTAGTCTCCAGCAGGGAGAGGATTCATAGGATGTGGTAGGATTAAAGGGGCGTATCTAGCAGCGACTATGGCATCCAATCTGTTCAGAGGAGGATTAGCACCAGCCATAGGGATATTGGGTAAAGGAGAGCTCGGAGGAGAAGGAGTATGGACGGGAGATGTCGGAACAGAGGTTCTTGGAGGAGAAAACGAAGAAAATCGAGAGAGATATAAGGGACCTGAGTGCGCAGATTCTTCTCTCTATACAGTAGTAACAACAAAAGGTGGGGTGGTGAAACCTTCAAAATATTGAGGTCTGTGAGGGGGCACGACCTCTAGGGAGGGGGGAGTGACAAGGATCTCTCCTTATGATACCAGACCAGGGGGAGAAAACTCAGCAGGAACACTCCTAAAATTTAGAAAACGGGAAACCTCAGAGGAAGGACGACTAGGAAACTGAGAATCTGAAAATGGAGTTCTCACAGAAGGGGATGGCGTATTACCTGTTTCAGCGATGGGAACTTATTTTGCAGAGCTCTTTCCTTTTCTGCGCGCTACTTCTGCGTTAGCCTCTGGTGTAGCTAAAGGAAAGTGTGGATTAGACCTCATGTGTCTGCCTCTCGAAGCCACAGTTGATAATGCAGGTTCTCCTCAGCGGAGTCATCACAATGGAGTCGCCAGGTGCACAATAGCAATCTTGAAGTTAATATATCTGATGCACCTTCAAAATCAGTTGATCTTTGTCGTTCAATCCCGGGGAAAATGTTCAACTTCATCCCCGGCAACGGCGCCAGAAATGTTGGAGCTGGAAGTCACTCCTGGATTGCTTGCAGGAGCAGATCCCGACACCCATCAGTCTAATGTCACGATTTGTTTGAAAGGGGTGATCAAAATGGAAGAAAACTCGAGACAGTCATCTCAACTCAGAAACTAGGCCAGGCATGCATGAATGAGTGAGGTCTTGATAAACTTCAAACAGTGAGTTGCAATAAAGGGTGAGTAGGAGGAAGACTTCATGAGAAGGATGCAAGGGTCTACTGTAGGCATCAAGCTTCTAACAAACTGTGAAAGCAGACATCTGAAAACAAGATCATCTTAATTCCAAATGTGGGACACTAGAGAAAATAGTAATGAAACAATAAATCCTTTATCATAACATAACTGTGTTAATTCATGCGAAGCATTCGATCATAAACTCTCCAGCAAGAGATGAAATGTAGATGGAAAAATGAGAACTGTCTGTTATAAACCAAGAAGTCTCAAACACTGATACATAACCCAGAAATCTAGGATGTTACTGAAACTTTACAGTTGAGAGCTTGGCTCTACCATTGATAGATACAAAAATGGCGACAACGCCTTCATATACTCAAAATAACAACAGCAGCGGAACCGAGACATGGCATTGAAAGATTTGCGTCTGCATGGCTTCTGACAGTCAACCTATGAAAGATCGTGCAACTTATGTTAGATGCAATCTGGCTTTTGACAGTTCTAATGGCGAATCGACGTGCCTTAAATTCATGGCCGTGCTTTCCCATTATGGCGGAGACGATGTCTAACCACCACCAACCACTTCAATAACTGCTTCATGGGGATTGAGGATGACCCGTCCAGCTTGGCATCTTTGGGACGTGGAAGGCCTTTTGTGCTGCCACTTGGAATAACTAAATAGCTTGAAGAGCGGGTATGGAGGCCAACGCAGAAAGCAAGGTTCGGCAATGGAGTGATGGGGCCACAACCGCAGGGACGAAGTAAGAACGATGAGAGGCGAGAGAGGTGGAAGGGGATGACATAAGGCAAAAGGAATATAAGCGGAGCAGATGGGAGAATAGACGTGGAGGAGAATGGGCCGGTGGAAAACAGTGGGTGGATGATGAAATGGGAAGGGGAACCCGCGAACCATAGGGGGGAGGTGGTTGAGTGACACATGGCAGCAAGAGAATGGCAGAACAAGAGGATGACATAACGGGAGGGGGGCCCATGCTGGCTTAATTATAGGGCGACTAAGAAAGGCGAGACTGACCCAGCGCCATTGATCCGCTTAAAGGTAGAAAGGCAGGGGGGGTCCGAAATGGTCTTCATCGCCGTTGATCCAGGTGCGCTAATCTGGGCCGTTGGAGAGGTGCGCCCCCGATTTCGGACCCTCCCTCCCCGCTTAAAGGTAGAAAGGCAAGGGGGGTCCGGAATTCGATATGCGTCGTTGATTTGGGCGCACGAATCGCTGCCGCTCGAACCTGCTCGTGACTTACCTTGGGCGCATTATCACCCGAAACTTTAGATAAGTGGGTTTTAACCCATCCTTTTGCGTTCTATCCCTCCTTACAAGAAATATCGCTAATAGCTACCTAAACCTGCACACAGACGTAGCTTAAGTGGTGCTACATAATATTTCACAGAGAACAGAGTCTTCACACAGACATAACACAGTGGTTCTATGTAATATCTGGAAGAGAATAATGTCTGCACACAAGTGTAACACAATGGCGCTACATAAAAGTGCTACCTAATATTTCATAGAGAGAAAAATTTTGCACACAAACAAAACACAGTGGCACTACCTAAATGTGCTACCTTTTCTACTTGTATAGTGGTGAAGTATGCTACTCAGACTGCTACCTAAAGATTCTACCAACAGGCACTAGGGATTCAGGAGGGCTAAGCTAACAACTTTTGGATAGTCGATGATGGAGAAGATTGTAGAAACAACAGTTGGCATCATGAGGACAACCACATTCTTTTAAAAGACACATGGCAAACAAGGAGATGAAAAACAAGAAGGAATCAATTCATCTTGAAGATTGGTTGGATTAGTCACCAACATTTTCCTATTTTATAGCATAGGTTGTTATCTAAGTTGTTAGATCAAATAAATGTTTAGAGATTTTCAAGGGAAGGATGCCAACTTGTACCTCCAACTGTTGCCTCCCTTTTGTTATAAATAGATAGATAAAATGCTTTAGTAGGTTTGGATGGTTGAGGAAGGCTCCCTTAGACTGTAATATTTTGATGAAGTGAGTGTGATCTAGCTATGTACTGGACTTAAGACATTTTGGCTAATAGAAATCAACTTCTCTTTCATCTTATTTTCTTCTGATGCTAAATGTTCATGCTTTGAATGATTCACATGAATGATTGTGGTGATGTTGTGGTGGATGTTTGATCATTATATTATCATGATGTTTATTTAGCTTCCTTAGTTTCTGAGTTCAAGAAGATCTTGTGTTAATAAAAATTTTTCCTTAGGCTTTTGTAGACTTGATGTTTGCAGTAGCCCCTACATTCTTCTTATTCAAGTCTTCCCTCAATTCATACTTACTCCCAAATTACTGATTGAATCTATCCAAGACCTTGATTGTTGGTGCATGCTAGCCCTGTTTTCTGAGTTGGAACATTATTATTTTGAGTCTCTTTACATTTGACCCTTTAAAACACTCTTACATTCATATATAACCTGATGGGTATTGGGCTTGCCTTCCATGCAATCTGAAGGTGATTCCTAGTGCTAATAGAATGGGGCCCCAACACCTTATTTTATAGGCCAAAAGAGGTAGTAATAGTTGGGGTGACTGGCTATGGGAAGTCAAATGATTAAGTAATGACCCCAAAACCTGTATCCATTTTTAATTTTCTTTTTTCATGATTTTTTGTGAGCGTACGCAGGCTGTAGTGGTGCAACAAGTGTGTGTAAGTGGGCAGTAGTGGTGTAGGGTGCATACACCTTCAAAACAATGGTTTTTGGAAGATTTTTTCAATGATGGCTTGGCAAAGATAACAAGTAAAATGGCTTGATGCCAGGGATGCATGTCTAGTGCTTAGGGTTATTAAACACATATTTATCAATATATTTGTGCGGTGTTACTCTAGGATTTCTATTGTCTTCTTGCACAAAGTCTAGCTCCTTTATTTTCAACCATCTCTCTATTTCCTTCTCTAGGGTATAAACATTCCCTCCTATATTTTCATTCTTTTTGACA
This sequence comes from Picea engelmannii, assembly GCA_009831015.1. Classification (NCBI taxonomy): domain Eukaryota; kingdom Viridiplantae; phylum Streptophyta; class Pinopsida; order Pinales; family Pinaceae; genus Picea; species Picea engelmannii. The sequence goes on from ML782999.1 coordinate 80,265, forward strand.
CTTTGATCCCATATATTACATTCTTTTAACATTGTTTCAATAGATCAAACATTCTTTTAACATATATTCAACATATCTCATCCACTCAACCCTATGTTGTTCCAATCGACAACATAACCATTTTTTGGTTGCTTATCTTAGTTATTCCTTTACATGATTTGACCAAGGTTCAAGTCTACTAGGGATCCAACAAAGCCTCTAAAACTATTGGTCTTCATGGTAGCCTAGAAGGCAGTGCAACCCACAGAGTGCATTGCACAATCTCACCCGAGATAGTCTTAATGGGTGAATGCAATGCTCAAATGCTTTCACTCTAAGACTGAATGGGGATCTGTGAAGTGCATGCTGTGAATTTGATCTAATTATTAAAGCAATATACTGTTGTTATCATTCATGCATGTAATGTAACTATATCCATTAATTCATTCAAACATAATTCTAACATCTACTCATAGATAGTAAAAGAGATACAAACATTCAATCGCATAACACAGGTTTTACCATGGTTCACCCCCTCCTAGGATATGTCCACAAATATATCGCTCTCAAGCTCTTTTATTATGGTAGTTCCAAACCTACAGCGTCATGCAGTTTACAACTCATCCTCAATCGGGTCGAGATCTATCATGAGGAGGACTAGATCACACCAGGCTCCTTAGCTTGTGGTCTAACCCTCAAGATATACCCTTTTGACCCTCCACAACTCAATAACTTACCAGATTTGATCAGATTACAACAGTTTTACAGACTAGTTACCTCTTCTCACGTGAGTAACACTCCATAAATCAAAACCCTCCATAGATATCCTAGGTATCTATTTATATGTGTTTTTGGCTCATCAGTTGTTACATTTTCTTAGAAAAACCCTAACCTAGTTAGGTATTCTTGGGTGTTGGCCTTGTGTGCTTTCCTCCTCTGCATGTGCGTTTTCCTTTCGTCCACTGCTTTTCCTGGTAGTTCTATTTATTTCCCATCTTCTTGCATGCGCACCTTGCATGCCTCCCTGCCAACTGTCTTTCCTCCACCCTGTTCCTTTTCCCAAAATGAGGCTTTTCCCAACAACCTTGGTTTTCTCAAAGTCAGCCAACAATTTGGTGTCGGCATGACATCTCACAGGTAACTGGAAATGGTTCAAGAAGACAATATCCAAGTCATTAAGGTAAAAATACCTTGAGCGTTCAAGCTCAATATACCATTTTGTGGCACCCCCAATAAGAATACGTTGAAAAATGAGCAACTGGACGAAGTCGTCTCATAGTGATTTTGACGAGCACCATAAGTGAAAGGTTGTCATGTGATCACCTGGATCTTCACTTGGATTGCCTTCAAATTTTGGAATATTTGAGGGAAACTTAGTCGGCATGGGTGGCCAATGTGGATCATGACAAATTGGGTTGTCAAGTAATATCGACAAGTCTGGAAGATGTAGCATTGCCAGAAACGATAGTTTAGGTTGAGTACTATGTACATGAAAAGAGGGTTCTGGAGTTTGACTGGCACCAGGTTGCCAGGAAAAGTAGGACTGTTGGCTAGAGTTCTGGTAGAAACCGTGCCATGACCAACATACAAAAACCATGTCTGTTGGGATATCATTGATTGACCCCCATAATTGGATGACATAGCTTGCGTGCGGATTTATCCCTATGTTTTGTTCCAAGGATTTTGGAAGGGGATGCCCCCAGTCGATCCGATGGGCATAGGTACTGAAACTTTCCAGGGTTTCCATTAACCATGGAAGGGGTTTCCCCCGACCGACATCCATTGCAAGGGAACTAATCCCTGCCAAATATTCCAGATCCTATGAGAGGAGAAAACTCTTGTCATCACTCCCTGTGAAGGAATAGTACCCTGCACGGGGTTTTGTTTCCCAAAATGGGGGTTTCCCCCAACCAACATGACATCCGAAGAAAAAGTGTTGTTCCCAAATGCGCCAAACAAATAAAATGACATAGATCCCACCGATGTTGTTTAAGACAAAGGTCCTAAACCACCTGATCCAAATAAGCTGTAATTATCATTTGGCCTAATAGGTTGCTGGAAAGAACTATTGAGGGAGGGGGATGAAGGAGGTATATGACCTCCACCATAAGGCATAGAATTGAAGGGGATTGAGGCACTCCCAGTGGACCCTTGCATGGTATTGTTTGATTTCCCTTCTCTTAGAGCCATGTTCTATAAGGTGGAGTAGGTAAGAAATGATTTTGAATCAAATTTGGGCATCCCATATGAGAATGGAGTGCCTCTCGTACTCTGAGTTAAATAAATAGTGGTCATCATCGATGATGGTATCAAAAGACTACCTGAAGTAGAGGGGGTCGAGACCACTATGGTCTAGACTGGTGAATGTGGGAGAGGAGGAAAGATGCCCCTTATGGTAGTAGAGAAAATGGGAGTATGAGGAATCCCAGACGAAGTAGCAACATTTTCTTCCATTTTCGCTTGTAAAACTAACTGGTGCTCGAAAGGTGTAACCTCAGGAGGGACAACTTGTACTAATATCAGCATCAACAAGTCAATAATTAGAGGGTTTTTGGGCCCGAGAGATTCTTCCCCAAGGTAAGAAACAATAGGTTCCTCTGAAGTCGAATAGTCTCCTCACAGAGTAGGCTCGGGCACAGTTTCTTGCGGCTCGATCACTTCGAACGACCCTTGTTTTTCAAGTCTTCATTGTAATGTTGGTGTAGGTGGCTCCAATGAAACCGATGGCATGACCTGAAGCCTTCACAACTAGTGCAACTCTTGATCTTCCAATTTGTGAAGAGATCAATCAATAGAGTAAGGCTTAAATAATGTTTAGACACCAATAACACACTAAACAATTCCTATAAGACAAATCAAGTTGTCAACTATCGAGTAGGAAGGATAGTTACACTAGTCAACACTAGAGAAACTAACTAGTGCATGTGCAACTCGAACACATAAGCACCCTGTTATCACTGGAATTTCATCCTCAAATGGTTACAGGAATCCAACATATTCAAAACACCCATTGGTTCATCCATGGCCCAAAAAATGCATTTCCAAAGGGCACAAAACTATACAACTGGTTAAAAAATCAGCATGTGCTAAGGATACAAAGGTAGGGCACACACGCGTGATAGTCAAATAATGCTGAAAAAGTGCATATGCTCCTGATGTGCAACTATGGACGCAAAAATCCGTGCACACCTCAGAACGATGCATTGATGATTTTGGTTGGCCTTCCACCCACTTCTGGTTCATCTCTCAAGTCGTTTTGACACCCAAATTTGAGCTGAATCCGAGTGGGGGGTGGTCAAACACCTAAGGGTGACCTAAAGAGTCCCTTGTTCACACTAAAGGCTAGATGAATAATGCCTCAAAGATTTTCTATAAAACGAGGCCATGGGTGCACTATATTTTCAAGGAATTCATTTGTATTGTTATGCTTCCTATATTCTCTTGGATAATCCTCTTTTTCTCACCAAGAGAATACAAGCATCACATGGATGGCTTTCCTTGATTGAAGATAAGTTGGAATCATTATACATCACAAATATAACTACTTACATTGGGACTAGAAATTGAATGTCAATATTGGAGTATGCTCTTCTCTCGCACTACAAAGCGATCTTGAGAATCAGAAAAACAATTGAGGGAAAATTTCATCTCCCTTAAAGACAAAATATTTAGGAGAGGACAACATCCCCCTCAGGACTCCTCTTAGTTTCTTTTTTCAAACACATATTAAATTTGTAAGGGCCCATACATGCCCACATGATACAAAGGTATGATAGTTTTGAATTTACTTTCTTAGATCAAATCACTAGGGAATTTTAAAGGTTTTGTAACGGGCCCATACATGCCCACATGTCCACAATCTAGGATATTTTTGAAGCTTTCTTAGATTAAATCACACTAGGGAGTTAAAGGATTGGTAAGGACCCATATGTCCACATGCTAGTTCTCTAGGGAATTTAAAATTCCGCAAGGTTGTACCAATGGTATTTAGTAAATTAGGTAATCAAGACTTATAAGGACCACACAAAGTTCACATGCAGCAAGGTGACACCTAAATTATTAAAAATTTGGCACACTTTCACTTGTTCACACACAAAGTCACTACTCACTCACATAGTTTCCATATTGAAACATCGAGTTTGAAGTAAGTTTCCTCCAAAGGGATTCTAAAACACCCCACCCTTTTCTTGACGAAACTATCCGCTCCCACTTAATCTCAACGATATTGGTTCACACCCCTAATCTCTCAAAACAACCACATCTAAATTTTTTCTAAAAACTCACTACTGTTGGTCACTATAATTGCTTAATTAATTTCAAACAACTAAGTGAAACATAAATTATCAACCCAGGGAAGTCTTTTGTTTCAAAGATAGCTGCGCACTATATATGCTCAATTCCAAAAGCACTTAGTGTTGTAGTAAGGA
>ML782999.1:104682-120668 GCA_009831015.1 Picea engelmannii
ATTCTGCAGATATAGACACTTATGCACTTCTAATCAATGGTTAGGTTCAAAAGTAATGTAAAGTGTTATGCAAAGCGGATTAAGCATAAAGTAATGAGAAAGGACGTTGTATACCTTGGAATGATTAGATGAAATGATAGTATGAGTCAAAATGCAGGTGATGAAGGGTAAAATAATAGCAAAAAGTATGGGCAAAAAGGGTACAATATGTGGTCCTAACAACTACGTTTTCCTCCACAGGAGGTGCCAAAAGAAATTTTTAGTCTAGGTAGGTTCTTGGGGATAGGCATCCAAATAACTCCCTGTTATCTGGTTCTCACATCTTCAAACAATATAAGTTGTCAAATAGGGAACTTTAAATCCTCCAAGTCAAGTGTTCCTACACCATAAGGCAGGGAGATACCCATGAAGGGTTGAAGGCCAAGGTCTGGTTATTTTGTGTGTCCCCCCTTGAGGCACCCACCTCTTGGACAGGATCCAGCCTGTGACCCATTTCTTAGTCCGAAAATCTAAATGTTTCACTTTGACCGAGGTACCTAGTGACCCAATTTTAGGACATCTACCCAGGTTGAAATTGTGGGCTACAATTGTAACTTGATCGGATTTTGTGTGGCTATTGGGAAATATCGTCAGCTCTTTCGGGATATGCACCCTCTACCCCTCATTATAATTGATTACTTCATCCTTCATAGTTTCTCTTCTGGTGGCTTCAGACCCCACTATTGAGTGCTATTGGATGGTCCAATGCTATTTGAAAGGAAGGACATTACGTCTTTTTGGACAAGAGAATTTGTTTTCTTTGCTCTCCCATGCGGAAAAAAACCACCTGCCCACATGTATTCTTCTTTATCAATTGATTTATGTATGATTCTCTTGTGATTACATACAATTGTGAGATATATTGTGAAGGTCCAAAAGTCATAGACAAAGACTCTTGTTCATTTATTTCTCTCATCACCATTTGCACAGATCCACTTTGCTAGTCGGACATCATAGGGGACCCACAAAATCCATGTCATTCCAGACGCTTTCTAAATCTCCCTCCCATTCTAAGGGGAGTTCTTAGTCTTTCCAACTCATAGGCTCCACCTTCTCACACTCCTATGAGTGCTATTTTCTTGGGATCTGATTTTCTCAGTTCCACTTTACTTGGGTCCACTTCCCAAGGTCAACCGTCCACCCACTTTCCTTTACAAGGAATCGGGGGGTACACTTCTTCCCCAGGAGGAAGTACAACCCCACCTATCCCCCCTCATGGGTTAGGGACACACCACACTCACACCATGGCTGGAATGAACACTCTTCAGGGGATAAGGACACAAAAAATTCCCACCATGATGGGAATTAATCCCACACCACAACCCCAAATGCCATACTTGGCTTCCCTCGACACACCGGATCCGACTAAGCTCAGCAATGATCCTATATTGCATGACCCCACATGGACCACAATGCCTACCAAACTCCCTTTAGACATTCCCAAGTTTGAAGGAAAAGAAAGAGATGCCCTGACCAACCATATTATGACCTTCCACTTATGGTTTTCTTTAAAGAACATCATGGACGACTCTATCCGCTTGAGATTATTTCAACGCACACTCGCTGACCCATCAAAAAGTGGTATGTAGAAGAAAAATCTGGGTCCCATGTGACCTTTGAGTCTTTGGCCAAAGCATTTTTTACCTTCTTTCAACTACGATTCCGTCATGACAATGGTCTCGAACTACTCTCATAGTTTAAACAAACCTCTTCTACACACATCACTAACCATATTCACTAATGGCGTCGAGGACATGGTTTATGTAAAGCAAAAGCCACCAAGCAACAATGCCTTAATTGGTTTCTCAAATCACTTGTTTCCCTTCTTGCCAAGGATGTGGTGGCCACCTTCCCCTAGTCTGAAGAATAAGCTATCAAGAAGGCTCAATAGTTCAATCTCATTTATTCATAGTCGGGATACTTATATACGGTACTACCTGATGCCCCGATACCCATGCCATTCGGTCAGGACAAACCTAGAATGTCTCACTCTATGGATGGATTGATTGGTACCACTACACACCATAATCCACACCTCCAACAAACACATATGTATGGAACACCTCAATATCCACTGGTATATGGAGGACCCCCTTATTATCCTCCTCTCCCTTATCAACAACCATATCGTGTTTCCCTCCCTCCATCTATAAGTGGACCCCCCTTGGCACCCCTAGTATGCCCACCAACCCAACCAAGTTCTGGTACCCCCTCTACATCTACTTACACCCTAAGAACTAGTGAAAGAGCCATGCCTTCCTATGTATCTTATGGATAATTACCCAAAAATAATCTATACTTTCCATTTCTTGGCCCTCCACAACCCATGGCTCCACCACCAAGACACCCACATGTTGGGGTTAATTTTGTTTAGCCCTCTCATGTTCATAAATATCAAAATTTTGAACAAATAAATATGGAAAATCTGACCCATCAGTTGAATAATGCCAAAAAGAAAGGAAAAAACTAAAACAATAATAGCCCAGGACTAGGAGGGAACCAAAACCACCCCCAACAGAACCAACTGGTCAGGGAAAACCAGAATCAGGGGAACCAGAACCCCCAAGGGGGAAATAACAACAAACGCCAAGGGAAGAATAATAACACTCTTTACACAAACTTCCCTTGTGCCTTTTGCGGTGAGTATGGCCATTATACCCACCATTTCCCTCAAATTTTTTACTTTAAATGGATGAAAGAATCTAGGAATGGACCACGTTCCCTAGTACTACCTGCTCCCCAACAAGCCCCAAAAACATATGTGCAACAACCCTCCCCAGCTATGTTACAAAACCCCATACCACACCAAGGGGTAATGAACACCCAACAAGATATGCATCTGGCCCCACCACAGATGGGACAATATGCAAACCCAGGCACTCCTACATATCACACTATCCTCCTCACTAGTGAGGAAGAAGTCCTCCTACAAACTTGCAGACGTCAATACAACACACCCCTTGAGTCTGCTCCCACTACCTCGGAAGCATCCCCAGTCACAACTGGACCACCTTTGATGATTCATCACTCTAATACTGAACCACCCCTTCGTATTCCTCACATCCCACTACAGCGGAATGTCAACAACCCTCAGGCTAGGGTGGCACACAATTACAGTCTGGTCGATGACTTGGCACAATCTCTTACCGCCATGTCAGTTTTATAAGTCCTTCAAGCTTGTCCTACCCAATGGAAGTCGTTACTTTCCACCCTAGGGGCAATCGACCCTACTTATATTCGCCTCATCACCTTTGATCTTGATAGTGGGGAACCTCATCTCCCCTCTCCGGTCTCTTTCCAAATACCGGTTAAAATACTGAACATCATAGTTCACCATTGCATCATTGATGAAGGTGCATCCACATGCATCATGTCCAAAATGGTATGGAAGAAACTAGGTTCCCTCGAGCTCATCCCATCAGCCATCACTTTGAGAGCTTATGATGGATGACCATCCTCTCCTGAAGGGATCTTTCAAAATGTCCCCATTGAACTCAGGGGAAAAACTATCCTCATTTACATTGAAGTTATCGACGCTCCGCTCAATTACAACATCTTGTTTGGGCGTAGCTACATGTATGCGATGAAGTCTTTGGCCTCTTCTATGTTTTTTACAATGATGTTCCCCCACAATGGGAAGATCGTCACTATTGACCAAGTGTCACATTATGAGCCCAACCCTTCCTCCAACATCGATAATATCCTACCTTTTGTCCATACTAATCCCGATACCTACCCACTCATCGAGATGGCCCCCAGAATTTCCAAAGACAGATCCTTGCTAGGGACATACCATGGAGAACCTCCACTCATACATCCCTTAGCACAAGTATGTGCCATCTCATCCAATGGAACAAAAACTAGAGATACCCTTCCCCCCACAGAGGCTTCATTACTATCTGACATCCCACTAGTCACAGAGATCCTTCCTCAGGCATCCCTTGCAAACCCTCCATCTTCCCTTGTTCCTGAATACACCCTCCCCCAGGGCCACATTCTGGTTTGGGAGACATTCCCCCAGGCCATCACTCAAATCCCCTTCTCTTACCTCCCACCAGGTGTACAAGATTTCCAGGTAGCCGCAACGCTCATCCTTCCCAATGTCATACTATAAATTCTAGTATGGTATCTGCATCCACATGAGATGGTCCCTCAACCATCCCTTCCTCCCCAAACAGAAGGAATCCCAATGCATATTCCCATACTTACTCCCACCACACCACCCACAAACCCACTCACTAGCACCACTGCTACAACTGGGGGAAAAAAGAAGAGAAAGAGCCTGTTGTTCCACTTCCACCATGAGTTCAACCTCCTTGTGCACTATGTGAGAAATATGGACACCCCACCAATAAATGCCCATCTCCCCCTGAGTTGCGCCATTTAATCCAACCCCTTCAAGCAACAACACCACCCATCACTTCATCTAGTTCACCTAATACTACCATTACATCCTCTACAAGAGACAAAGGCATGTAGAACAAATTCACATGTGCCATTTGTTCATAATACAACCACTACACCCACCATTTCGCTATGCTGCCTCACTTCCGGTAGACACTAGCAACCATACACCAGAATTTTCAACAAGAACCCTTCTTATCTACATCATCTGACACACATGTCACTGAAATCCACTATGTCATGACCTCCATCAATGAACAAATGCGGTTTCCTTGCTCTCTCTGTGAATCACTAGACCATTTCACCTACCAGTGTCCCACGATTATTGAATACAGGAATTGCCAAATTGCCCTTATTCAAAATCCTACCCCACCCGCACTACCATCAGAACTAGTCATTACCTCGACTCCATCACCCGATGTTGTTCATATCTTCTCCCCTGAACCTGAGGCACTCCCAACTCCCCCATGGTTCCTGGATTGTTTTTATGAGGATTTTCCCCCAAATCCCCCTAATTCTCCAGTTCACTTACCCACATAAATTTTACGCCCAACTACCATTTTCAACCCATAGTATCTCGATATTTGGTTTATGTCAAGCAAACTCATGCAACCCCTTTGCGTCATTCCCCTACCTCTTCATGAGAATATAACCACACGATGAAAATCACCAAAGTTATTCTCCTGGATCCACTATATTATTGACAGTTCCACTGTGACGAAGACATACTCGAGGAATTAACTACCCCTGATTTCCCATGGGATCCACTCCATCACAGAGAACTCTTTATTTCATAAGAAGCCTCTGCGACTCCCAAACAAGTCCCCATACACAAAATCAAAAAAAAATATTTTCTCCCCTCGGGGCATATAAATTGGTTCAATAACCCTATCCCTTACCCCAATGCTTTTGAAGGAGGCAATATGGCCAACATTTCCCCCACCGTCAAAATTGATATTTCCATCAAACCTAGCATCATAGAAGAAATCACCATCGGTGATGCATGCTCTCTTGAAGAACTCATCTCTTACAAATCTCTCTTCTAGGAATACCGAGACATTTTTTCCTAGTCATACACAGAGATGCCCGACCTTGATTCCTCTATTTTCAAACATCGTATAAACACATGTCCTGATATCACACCTGTACGATAGAAGCAGCATCCATTACACCCATCCAAAGAAGTAGCCATCAAAGCCAATATTGACAAATTACGCATTGCAGGGTTCATATACCCCATCGCATATACATCATGGGTCTCCAATCCCGTCCCCGTTAACAAAATATAGGGCACTATCCGTGTCTATACAAACTTTTGTGAACTCAATCACTCTTGTCCCAAAGACAATTTTCCAATGCCCTTTATCGACCAAATTATCGATGATTGTGCTGGCCACGAAGCTTTGTTCTTCATGGATGATTTCTCTGGCTACAACCAAATTCAGATCCACCCAGTCGATCAATACAAAACTGCATTCACTACCCCTAGGGGTACTTTTTCATATCGTGTCATGCCTTTTGGCCTCAAGAATGCTAGAGCCACTTTTCAATACACCATGACATACATTTTTCATGATCTGGCTCAAATCATTCTCTCCTACTTGGACGATCTCACCACTCGATATAAGAAACACACTCAACACCTTGATGACTTATGCATTGTCTTTCACAGGTTTCGTTAGTACAATATCCACTTGAATCCCCTCAAGTATGTATTTTGCGTCACCACAGGATGCCTCCTTGGGTTCATCATCTCCCAACATTGCATCATAGTAGACCCCCTCAAGGTCCAAGCCATCACGGAAATTCCTCCACCATGGAATTTGCCCCAACTGTAGAGCCTACAAGGAAAAGATAACTTTTTTATGCCGCTTTGTCACCGACTATGCTACTCGGGCACATGGTTTCCTTCACCTCTTATGTCATGATATCCCATTCCAATGGGATGAACATTCTCAAACCACCTTTGATGATCTCAAAGAAGCCTTCTCTAATGCCCCATTGATTAGTCCACCCAACTATGACTGTGACTATATCCTCTACTTATCAGCCTCAACCATCTCCATAGTAGGAGTTCTTGTCCAATTAGGGGATGACGACTAGGAGAATGTTATCTATTATGTTAGTAAAAACCTTTCAGGGCCACCCTTGAAATACAATCATGAAGAAAAACTCGCCCTTGTAGTTGTCCTAGTAGTCCAAAAATTGCGCCATTACATCTTGCTTCGAACTACCAAGGTCATAGCAAATTCCAACCCAATGCAATACTTTCTCAATCATTGGCAAGTTAATGGAAAATTTTCCCGATGGATCGTCATCCTTTAGGAGTACGACCTCAAATTTTCAACACCTAAGAGAAAGAAAGCCCTCATACTTTCCGAACTCATTACGACATTTCCTTCCGATACTACCAGTACTCCCATCAATACCGACTTCCTCGACGAACATCTCTTTTACGTCCCCTCAGATGATCCTTGGTACGACGATCTCCTCGTCTACCTCTGAACACAGAAGTTCGACAACCACCTCTCACAGGATGATCATTGACGTATTCGCCACCAAGCCGCTCGCTACCTCCTTATCAGTGATATCTTATATCGACGAGGGGTCAACACCATACTTCTTTGATGTTTGACCATTGACTAAGCCGATAGATTATTGAATGATTGTCACAGTGGCGCATGCGGTGACCACCTCTTAGGGATGTCCTCCACCTAGAAAATCATTCGAGCAGGATATTTTTGTCCCACATTGTTTCACGACTGCATCCACGTTGTGAAGCGATGTGACAAATGTCAGCTCTATGCCAACAAAGCAAGAGAACCACCTGCTCTTCTCCACCCAGTCATTACTATCGGCCCCTTTTGAAAATAGGGCATAGACTTCATGAATTGAATCCATCCATATAGTAATGGACACAAATACATCATCGTGGCAATCGATTATTTCACCAAATGGGTTGAATCCATGCCCACTTCAACAACACCACTGACACTGCCACGCATTTTTTCATCAACAACGTCATATCCCTCTTTGAAGTTCCCCTACAATTAGTCTCTGATCACGGGAAACACTTCGAGAATGCGATTTTCATTGAAATCTCCTATAGGTTAGGCTTCTCCCATGAGTTCACCTCCCCATACTACCCTCAGTCCAATGGACAAGTAGAGGTGGTCAACAAGGTCCTCAAAACCATGTTGTAGCGCACGGTTAACAAACATAAGACCAATTGGCACCATATGTTGTTTTCCACACTCTGGGATTATCACATGGTAGTTAAAACCACCATTGGTTTCACACCATTCCATCTTGTCAATGGGATCGAGGCCACTCTCCCCATCAAATGAGAAATCCCCACATTACACACCGCTATTAAGCTATTACCCGAAACTTCTCCAATGGAGAAGCATTTGTTGAACTTAGAGTCACTGGATGAATATCGCCAGTCTTCATTAGAAAACAACGAGGAAGCGAAAAAATGGTTGAAGTCCACCTTTGATCGCCATGTCAAACTTCGATTGTTCAACAAAGGTGACCTTGTCCTTGCTTACAATATCACCTACGATACCTTCGGCCATGGAAAGTTCAAGTCATTATGGCATGGACCATACATCATCCAACATTGCCTCATTAAAGGGGCATACATCTTGGCCTTTCCTGAAGGCCACCCCCTCAAGGAACCCGTCAACGGGTTGTACTTAAAGAAATTTTATGCCTGAGCATAGCTATGCTACACTAGGATTTTTCTTTTTGTAGAGTTTTTAGTCTTCTTTTTTCCTCTATATTTTACATCTAAATATATCATTTGTGTTATTGATAGATGCCTCCTCCATCGAACTTCCACATTGGTTATGTCAACGAAGCTAGCCATTAGACACAGAATCTCATCTCATCCACTTGGTCCCTCTATACCCCCTCGCATGAACTACTCCACTTGAGCGACATATGCCTGGGCTCAACTACCAATAACCAAGCCAAATACATAGACTTCATTGGCCTCCTTGTCGAGGCTAGTAGCTTCCATATTCATTACCTACGCATCTTACTAGATTCCCAACCCATCCTCCTCCAACTCAACAATATGTACTGTGTACACGATCCATGCCTCTTCTGCAAATACCTGTAGGTTAGACTTTTATCTCGAGATTTTGATTCAATCACATTCACACATATTCCAAGACAATTTAATCAAATGGCAGATAATGTGGCTAGCCTAGTATTAGATTGGCATTTATCCCATCAAGTTACAATTACACATACATAACTCATCACAATTCTGTCACAGCATATAAATTAGACATCATACACAAAAAACATCAACACATGTGAACATGACAAAGATCCCAAAATGTATATCCATATATATATATATATATATATTGGTCAAATGTGCCATCAATGTTTACAAAAAATAGTACATATACAACATCCATAGGTAGGTGAACCACCTCACCCCTATAAATACAAAATTGGTGTCCCAACACCATATACAAAATGGGCTCACACTCCTATACAAAAATAACCATATAGGGGCACTCATGGCACCACTAAAGCTCCACCACCTATTCCTCTCTTCAGAGGAGGTACTCCACCAGCTAGGGGTCCCTCAGGTCTTGGGGGAAGTCACCCAAATATTGCCTCACTCACTACAGCTGCTCTGCGGACCATGGTCCGCCACTCCACTGGAAGGCCCACACATTGCTCGAGGACTCCCTCGTATTGAATACATGACCACATGCCCTCATGAACTCCCTATAGTACCACCTCCAAGCGACGACGAATATCCTCAAACTCTCCCCCGGCCCCCGTCGGAGGAGCATGAGAAGGACCTGCACCAGGGTCCTCAAAACGGTGCCTCCTGACTTCTCTCTCATCACAATCTGACCCCACACCATCCTCATCCCGTCGTCGTCTCTCCCCAACCCGTGCCTCTCCCCGCACTGGTCTCACTAGCCCCTACTGTGCTGGTTTTCTGACCATCTCAACCTCGCATCTGTGAGATCCAACATCTTCACAAAAAATAAACAAATGAAAGTGTTAGCATCCATCTATAAAAATAACACATTCTATACTATCTACAAATAAAACAACCATATAAAACCACATACCTCTCCGGTCGAACACCTATCCCGGGGATAGCACCATCTCTGGATCATCTTGGAAGTACACCCCACTGTATGGAAACTGGAGTATGATCTATGGAATCTGACCCCATACCCCTAAAGCCTCGACTGTAAAATAATGGCCACCCTCCCCGCCACCATGGGGAACCAAAATCGTTTCCCACCGCCTCAGTCGCGGCTCTCGCATACCTGACGTGTCTAATAAAAATCTCAAGCATAACATGGGCACCCTCTCCAAAAACCATGCCATTAAGATGGACCCAAAGGAAAACTCCCATGAGTTAGGAGTTCAACACCTATTAAGCTTCCCCACCATCTTGGCATGCAACATCAAGTCCCAAGAAAAATGATCACCCCCCAATGTCCTTTGCATAATCCTCAGCTGACCCCCACAAATCCGCTGAGTCATGAGAGATCCATACACTCTCACAATCATCGATGCAACACATCTATGCACCAAGCTGTCCATCGCCCCAATCCTCACCACAGAGCCAGACATGTAGTCCTCTCCTGAGAAATAGGTCCAGGCTAGGACAACCAACTGCCCATCCACGGGTACTATGAGCTCGCCAGGTAGCAGGGTCCCCCGAAAAGGGAGCCAAGTCAAAAAGTAGACATCCTTTATAGTAGAGAATGCCAGGTGCTCACCACAAACAATGAAACGCTGCAACTTTTAACTCCACATCGAAATCAAGAACTACAGGAGATACTCTTGTGCCCTCACAAGTGAGCACTCAAAAAACTTCAGCAACCCACAAGCTACCAAAGAACAACGTACATCTAACTCCTCATCTCTCACTGCCTCTCTCAGGTGTGCCCAATCCCTCTCCCTCCAATGAATCAGCATCATCGACTAGTCGCCTGCATCCATGCATACAAGATTTGATCATCCATCAGAACTCATAAAAACACAAAATCTCCAAAAAGATTAGTTTTTACACCCTTCAATTTTTCCTTAGAGGCGCGGACTTTTTCCCCATAGGCATGTACATATGTGCGCCTACTCACCCCACAGTTTCACACTCATGTGAAATTGTTGGCAATACAATAATGCACCCATGCACCCCTGTCATATCAACAGATGCACACCCTAGCACGCCTGTCAGCCACACATAGATGCATTGTTGTGCTTTGCACAGGTGCACATCCCATGCATGCCTATTCTCCCCATTTGAGCGCCCCTATACACAGCTCTCCAAATTACCTCTCTGCACTTGTGTGTGTGAAACACTCGATCAACCATGCACTGAGGGTCCCACCCTCATAAAACCCCCTTGTACGGCCATCCATACAAGCCTTACCCAAAAATGAACCCATAGCTACTGTGCAAGAGGATACAACCACTAACCTGAAACTCATTGATCCTAAATTGGCTGGCTGGATCTCCCAGAATATCCAAATATATCCTCAAATATCTCATTCAATCAGTCTCACAGTAGGTACAAATGAGCTGGCAATGTGGACCCTACAACTATATATAGTCCCTTTTTACAAACTTCCATACTCCATTTCAGGAGCTTCGAGCATCCATTTTCTGATCCATCACTAGCCACAGGACCAAGATCCTTCCATCTACACAGTCACATTCCCTGAGCCACCATCCATCCTCGGCACATGGGGAACATTTTTCTCACATCCTGCTAAGGTTAGCATGCTTATGTTCAAACTTATCCAATAACCGTTATATGTTCTTTATCTTCATATATTGTTCACATCAGGTATTTGGTTTTCATGTGTGTGGGTACTTGGTTGCCACAAATTAGCATGACCCTTTCCAGTATAAAATTTGTACTAGAATGTAATTATTCCCTCTGAATATCAATTGCATCTCCTAGTCACACCCTCTGATATGTACCTCTAAGGTCCCCCCATCCGACTCTATGGTACTCACACCTCCATTGCATTTCAATACTATCACTTGATAGCACTCTTCCCCACATGAGTTGTCCCATTCATCATCCCCCTTGACACTTTGACACTCATTCTTCTTTCACCCCCTAGGGTTGGGAGTCCTCATAGTCTTTGCATTCCCAAGAATTAGCCACATGCTCCTTCTCCTCATTTTTCTAACTTCCCCATAACGGACTCCCATGTAGTCTCGTCATGATTCACCTTTTGACTTCACCTCCACAATATCATTATCCCTCCATCTCATCCACCATCAGTTTTCCCATCTAGAGATTGTCCTTTATTCATTTTACCTAATACAAAAACCCACCTATGGGGACCTCACCCTCCACCTGTTTTTCCACGCAACTTGCGCCCTCACAGGCCAATCTATATTGCACTGGGGCACCCATTTATGTATTTGTACGCTCATCCCCAAATGATTCTTTATTTATTTGGTAATTGTAAAAATACTTTGTTTCTATCCTTTACATAGCCTTTTGTCGTCACCCTTGGTGACCTTCCTTTTCTGGCAGAAGCAACCCATGTCATCCTTGGTTGGGGAATTCATTATCTTCTCCTCCTATTGACATCGTTCATAAACCCTGAACATTCCACAGTCCATTTACACCTAATCTCTTCATTTGTCCACTTTTTCATGCCTCTGGCACAACTTAACCCTAGTCTAGTCATCCCCTTGATGCTAGATTCAGTTCCACAGTTGCTGCCACTTATCCTTCATAAATATCCCCAACCAAGGGAAGTCTTGAGTCTCACCGCATCTTGACTTCATCCATGTATCTCCTCAGTCCTTAATCTTACCATGTGGATTTCATGAAGCCCTTTGCTTCTTGGCATCGCATCCCCCTTCCTATCGACATCAACACAGTTTCCAGCAGGGCGACAGTATCTTGGCCCTCATTACCTTTCCAATGAGCTTTGTTAGATGGTCACAGAGAGAACCATCATTTATCTCTGCTGTTGTTGAACCCCATGACATTCGACTTCAACACCTTATCATGTTGTGATGGGTCTTACTTTGCGACTATTGCAGTTGTTTTTTATATTTTTAGAAGACCTCTGAAAATTGCTAGGCTATCAATTCCTGCGTATCATCAACACTTATTACAGGTGTCCTCACCTCTTTTCAGATTGTGTTCACCATCAGAATTTTCCTATGCTATTATCAACACACCCCTGAAGGTCTTGCAGTCATCTACACCAACACACAACTTCATTTACTATATTACACATTTTTTAGTTACATGACATGAGCATGGGGCATGCCCAACTCGTTTGTACAAAGTTTAATTTTTTTCACACCTTGCGAAAGGTTTGGGTCCTACAGGCTCCCCTCTCCTACCAATGGGTCGCTCTTGAAATCCCCCTCAACACTCTTTCTTACAAAGTTACTCTCAGTAGAAGAAACATTGATGTATTTCGACTATACGTATGCTCCTAAACTCACACATAAGAGGGGATATTTTATCACTGGAATTTCATCCGCAAATGGTTACAGGAATCCAGCATCTTCAAAACACCCATTAGTTCATCCATGGCCCAGAAAATGCATTTCCAAAGGGCACAAAACTATACAACTGGTTAAAAAATCAGCATGTGCTAAGGATACAAAGGCAACGTGTGCATGTGCGATAGTCGAATAACATCAGAAAAGTGCATATGCACCCAATGTGGGACTGTGGATGCAAAAATCTGTGCACACCTCATAACGACGCATTTATGACTTTGGTCGGCCTTCCAGCCACTTCTGGTTTTTCTCCCAATTCAATTTGACACCCAAATCCAAGTTGAATCTGTTACACGTCAAAATTGCTCAGCTGGATAAGTGTCGCATTATCCCTCTTAATTGTCGTAAGTGTCGCATCAACTTTCGCAAGTGTCGCAAGTTGGTCACTAGTGTCGCAAAGGATGTTCAGACATACTGTCATGATAACGACACTAAGGAGACACTTATAACATCTCACATGACTGATTTGAAGGAGGAGAACTGATCTACTGAAGTCAAACAACCTTTTTCCATCTGAAAGCATCCAAAAAACTGAGTTTTGGAGAGGAGCGCTCCCCCTTACACTATCTCGGAGCGCCGACGCTCCCCAATACACTGTCAGGGAGCGTTATAACGCTCCCCTGGCCCTTTTGAGGGAGCGCTATATATTTTGAGAGCACTGGCGCCCCCTAAATCTTACCAGGGAGCGCTAAAACGCTCTGATGGCCCTTTTGAGGGAGCGCTACCTATTCTGGGCAGTTGTTAAGATGTTGAGATGAATGGGGGAAGCATATTTTCATTCGTGGAAGGCAGTTGGATTCAAATCCCTAGTCCAACCATGATCCTAGGGCAGATCCTCAATTGAAGGAGGAAAATCCTCACCTTCCCCAAGGATATCTCAAGATTGTTGAGCCTCTCCAAGGCTATATAAGTAAGCTTTCTAATGGTGAAAGGGAATGAAAAAGGAGAATCACCCCAAATTTATGATCTCATAAGTGGTGTTGGGACAGAGCTGATTGGGGAAGAATTAAACATATGAAACTTATGATCTTGGAGGAAACTTACAGTCAGCCAAAGGAGAGTGATCAGTGAAGCTGCTGTTATCCAGGTTGTGGATCTTTCAGGCAAGGGTTAGATGAAGAGGACTTGACGAATCTGTCGCATTCGCATCTACGATTGTAAGTACTACTGTCGTTATTCTCATTAATATGACACGCTTGGTCTGTTTCTTTCTAGTTTGTGTCTGATGTTACATGAACTTATCATTCAGTGATAGATCTGTTTTCAAGCTAATATCAATAGAGTAGGAAGTGGTCATATCTTGCTTTGTCCGCAGAACTCAGCGAGGAGCAAAGGATTGGAGAGTGACTCAGAGCGTACAGGGACAAACATCGATAATAGGTACTTCTATCATCCTTCCTTCTCATGTGTTAGTTTAGATATATTTGAAAGGAATTCAGTGTCCACGTTAAGCATTTTTCTGTCTAGGGTTAAGGTCAAGCCTTAGAGGTGATCTACCTGTCCGCAGGGAGATTTTACTACAATAGAATCTGAGTGGGGGGTTGGTTAGAGACCTAAGGGTGCTGTAAAGAGCCCCTTGTTCACACTAAAGCCTAGTTGAATAATGCCTCAAATATTTTCTATAAAAAGAGGCCATGGGTGCACTATATTTTCAAGGAATTCATTTGTATTGTAATGCTGCCTATATTCTCTTGGAGAATCCTCTTTTTCTCACCAAGATAATACAAGAACCATTTCATTTATCCATTCACATGACCTCTTGAGTGAATGGGATTTGTATTTATTCACCATTTCCTTCTAGTTTTCTACTTGTAAGAAGATCTCAATCATTATGGGTTCAAGAGCCCTCCCTTGGAGGAAGAGGGGACCCATAAGTCTCCCTTTCTCTTTGGTGTTTTCCCACTAAGACAACTTATCCATTGGTGGCATGAATGTTGTCTATTTTTTTGTTCTATTTCCCTTGTGCACTCTAGTTTAGTTTCTTTTATTGTTATTAGATTAGTTCTTTGTTTATTTCTTATGGTTGATGTTTCTAACTCTTGCATTCAATGTTATCTTGTCCAACTAACCCAAATGGACTTGTAAGTGTCCTTATTTTTTTCATTTAGGTGATGAAAGGGATGCAACACACCCTCTAGGTATACTCTGTGAAGTGTGACCCAACGTATTTCCTAGGTACCATGGTATACCCCCACAGTCACCCTGTAAGTCCCTATAATATGGGCAACTAAGCTTCCATCTCGCAGTCAATCACCAGGCGGGTATAGTCGACAATTAGATGGATCACAATGAGCAAGATAACAAGTCTGAAACCTATCGACGATATTAAGAGAAAATGACCTGGAATACAATAGAGGAGCTCAAACAGATTCGAGGTCCACGAAGCCTCGTAGGAAAATTCATTCAGTAGTACTCCCAATACAGATCATTAATATATGTTCCCAACTGCGATCAGTTTTTCTTTGGAGGTGTTATCTCCACTACCTTTCCTCACAAAACCTCATGTTTAGCCCTTGTGTTAGAGGAAGGTCCCAGATAAATTTTATGACACTGGACTTAAACACTCCCTAACTCAGAATCCAATGTTTTTTTTAACGGCCTTGAAGAGTTTCGTCTCCAACCTAATTCAAGGCCCTAACCTTAAACTAGTTGGTTGACCCTACAAACAAAAAAAGTCTAGTTTATTTGAGATTCAACATTATTTTTAAAGGATTGATTTACTCAGAGGGATATTGTGGTGAAATTCATGATTTTATAAAGATATTAAAAGGAGGATAAAAATATGAAACTTGAAAGAAACATTACTTCTAATCCAAAAGACAAGTTTTATAGCTAACTCTTTGTAACCAACTTTTCTTTAACTAACCTTTTCAAGATCTTGTAAAGAAAAACTAAAACATAATTTCTATTGACTACAAGCTACTTATGTTTCAATAAATAAAAAAAAATCTTAAAAAACAGACTCTTTTTCCTTTTTTGCAAGTAACCAACTCTAACTACATTAC
>ML782999.1:130806-164517 GCA_009831015.1 Picea engelmannii
CATGAGGGATTTCACCATAAGGGGACCACTTTGGAGTTCATCCATATTTACTTCTTATCAACCATGAAAAAACAATAATGAGTCATATTTACATCAAACACTATTGGGTCCATTACCCAAACCTTTGGGCTATGGGTATTTCTTCAAGGGTTGACATCAATGACAACCAACCTTAATCAACAATAGTATCCATAGAAATGGTGGAGAAGATGGAATTGGAGACAATTACACATCCGAGCCTATATAAAGTCTTGTGGCTGCAAAAGGGACATCAGGTAACTATCACTAAACAATGTTTAGTTGAATTTAAGATAGGGGGATATAGAGATGAGATATTATGTGAAGTTATTCCCATGGATGTCTGACATATTTTGTTGGGAAGACCATGGCAATATGACAAAAATTTTGTTCATGATGGGATAATGAACACATACACCTTAGAGAAGAATGGTAGGACACATATGTTGTTGCCAATCGAAGACAAGAAGGTGGAAAAAGAAGCAAGAAACACTATACTTCTCATGAGTGGGAAGGAACTTATGGAGGAAGTCGGGAAAGAAGAAGACATGTAGTTTGTTGTGGTAAGAAAACCAAGAGTCATTTTGACCAGTAATTCAATAGACGACCTACCAGAGGAAATTCGGAAAAATGATAGCGAGTTTTGTTCATATAGTGGTGGATGATTTACCTTACTCGTTGCCACTTATTATAAGTATAAGACATCACATTGACCTTATACTAGGAGCGAGTTTTCCAAACAAAGAAGCATATAGATTGACGTCGGAGGAGAATGAAGAGGTCAAGAAACAAGTCCAAGATTTGATGGACAAGGGGTTGATAAGAGAAAGATTGAGTCCATGCATTGTACCAATAGTGTTAAGTCCAAACAAGGATGGTGGATGGAGAATGTGTACAGACTCGAGAGCTATAAACAAAATAACCATCGGGTACATATTTCCTTTACTGAGGATGGATGAATTGATGGATTGCTTGAGCAGAGCAAGGTTTTTTTCAAATATTGATTTGAAAAGTCGGTATCATCAAATTAGAATGAGGGAAGGCGATGAATGGAAGACAACATTGAAGACGAATGAAGGATTATATGAATGGCTTGTCATGCCGTTTGGTTTGAAGAATGTGCCAAGTAATTTCATGAGGTTAATGAATGAGGTCTTGAAAGATTTCATTGGAAAGTTTGTAATTGTGTATCTTGATGATATACTCGTCTTCAGTAAGACTAAAGAAGAACATATGAGACACCTAACTCTAGTTATGAGGAGGTTGCAGCAAGAGAAGTTGTTGATAAATCTGAAGAAGTCATCTTTCATGAAGAAATAACTCATTTATCTAGGGTTTGTAATCTCTTAGAATGAGTTGAAGATGGATCTTGAGAAGGTAAAAGCAATCAAAGGATGGCCATCACCGAGGAATATCTTTGAAGTCAGAAGATTCCATGGATGAGCCAGTTTTTACAAGAATTTCATCCAAAATTTTAGTGGAATTTTTGCGCCAATGATGGACACAGTAAAGAAAAGACATAAATATTTTCATTGGACATATGAAGCAAAGAAAAGTTTTAAGTTGTTGAAGGAAAAGATAACCGAACAACCAGTTTTGGTTTTTCCAGACTTTGGTAAGACATTTCAAGTTAGATGTGACACAAGTGGGTTTGTGGTTGGAGCAGTCTTAAGTCAAAACAATAGACCGATTGCATACTTCAGTGAGAAGGTGAACGATCCTAAGATAAAATATTCCACGTATGATAAAGAGTTTTATGCATTCATATAGGCACTAAAGAAATGGAGTCATTACTTGGTTCCGAAAGAGTTTTTTTTGTATAGCGACAATCATGCTTTACAATTCATAATGAGATAAGAAAAACTAAACCAGAAACATGCGAAATGGGTTGAATTTATGAAGAACTTTACTTTTTTTATAAATCACATTTATGGAACGACTAACAAGGTTTCTAAAGCATTGAGCAGGAAATGTTTGATTTTACAGGAGTTTCATATGAAGACCTTTGTTTTTGATAGCCTTAAGGATATGTACAGGGATTATTCAGATTTTAGGGATGCTTATGAGGCATTTGAGAATCCTGTTCTAAGAGATAGAAGCGAATGGATTGAATAATTAATCTAGGATGGATTGTTATTCAAAGGAAATCAGTTTTTTATCCCAAAGAGTTCTATGAGAGAGAATCTTCTAAAGGAAAAACATAGTGGAGGATTGGCTGGACAGTTCGGCCATGAAAAAACATTTGCGCAGCTGAACAATTTATATTATTGGCCAGGGATGAGGATGAATGTTAGAAATTTTTTCAACAAATGTAAAATTTTCCAACACACAAAGGGGAAGAGAAATAATAGAGGATTATATCAACCATTGTCAGTACCATAGAGGTCGTGGGACATTGTAAGCATGGATTTTTTGTTAGGACTGCCAAGGAAACAAAGAGGTTGTGATTCCATATTTGTGGTAGTTGAAAGATTCTTGAAAATGAAACATTTCATCCCATGTCATAAAACCAGTGAAGCAATGCACATTGCAAATCTGTTTTTCAAAGAAGTTGTTTGAATTCATGGCTTACCCAAGAGTATTGCTTCAGATTGAGATACCAAATTTGTTCAGCATTTCTGGAGGACACTGTGGAAGAAGTTGGGGAATAATTTATATTTTATCTTAGCATATCACCCTTAGATAGACGAATGAACTAAGGTAGTAAACCAAATTTTGGTGGATTTGTTGAGGAGTTTAGTAGCTAAACATCACAGTCGGTGGGATCAGATTCTGCCACAAGTGGAATTTGCATATAACGATTCACCAAATAGGAGCACATGATAAATCCCATTCCATATAATTTATGGAATGCAGCCAAGAGGAGTATCTGAGTTGATATACTTAGAGAACAACGAGTTCAGAAGTGGTGGAGCAGAAGACTTTGCAGCAGAGATGTAAGAGCTCCACAGTAAGATCAAAGAGCGGTGTGCATTGTACGCCCTGTGCATTGATTTCTTCTCTCAACTTATTTTTCCCTTGTGGGGATGATAACCCACCCTCTAGTATGGTCTCTTTCTCTATTTCATTCTCTGGTTCCGATGCTAGGCCCCGCAGTGTGGAATCCCTAGTCATTTCTGCTTCCTGCAACCCTTTTCCCTTGGACGCGTCGGATTCTATCTATTTAGTGTCCTCTACTAGATGCTCGGGCTCCTGTGCGGGTTCCTTCTCCTCTTACACATGAAATGTCATCTTCTCATGCTCTGGTGTGTGAATTTCTTTGAAATCCACCACTGTATGCATCTTATTTGTTCCTTTTTGAGGCACCTGAGTGCTACTTTGTGTGATTCGTCCAATTCTACTCGATGCTCCAACCCTTGGAGGTGACATGGCGAAGAAATCCAATTTGTAGGCTTCCAAATCGATAGAGGTTAGGGAAAATTTACACTCTATCACTCTTTCACTTGGGTCTGTGATCTTATTCTTAGAAAATAACACAATGGGTCATTTCCACCACTTTTTCGGAATTTATAGTGTAACGAAGAAGTAACAGTTGTGTCACACTGATAGTTGTCTTTTTTTTCACTTTTCTCCATGTTTTGGTTGAATGATATTCTGTGCACGTTGTTTTCAAACCCTAGTTTCCTTGCGTCTCACTATTCTGTTCTTACCCAGTTCTAGTTTGTCAAGACCTTCCATGTGCGCCAATCTGTTTTTGTTTTTATCCTCTTTTTAATTTTTATGGATTTTCTTCTTTTTCTTCTTTTTATTTGTTTTTCTCATTTTCCCTCCCTTGCTTCTACTATAATATACTATACATATCTTCTTACTGCACGGTAACTTTCTAGGTGTTAGGAGGTCGACTGTCCCTATATAGTTTCAGTCGACTCCCATTGATCATTCCTCTGAGTTCTATACCTCCTAAATATTTCAATTGTATAACTCCACCTTCTATGACAATATTCACTTCATATGCTCCCAACCAATGCATTCTTAATTTTCCTGGGTCCTGAAGAAATTTATTGTTATACACCAAGACTAGGTCTCCCTCCTTGAAAATCTTCCTTTTAATATGTCTGTCATGCCAAGATTTGTCCCTTGCTTTCTATACTTCTTTGTGAAATCATGCTATAATTATATCTTCTTCCATATCCATCAATTGACTTAGACTTTCTTTTACTTCACCTCATTCTGTCATGTTGGTAATTGCTTCTACGCACAAACTAGGAAGAAAACATTCTAATGGAACCACTACTTCTTGTCCATACACCAACCTGAATGGTGTCTTCCCTACCAACGTTTTGCATGCATTCCTATATTCCCATAATATTGTTGGTATCTTCAAATCACAATCGTCCCTGTTGACATTTCATATCTTTGTCAATGCATCCTTTAGGATCTTACTAAAGGCTTCCAATGTTCCATTTGCTTGAGGGTGATATGGTGTACTCTTATGATTATAGACTTTAAACTCCTCAGTGATAGCCTTGATAGTACTATTGATAAAGTGAGTTCCTTGGTTACTCATCAAAATACTTGGTCATCCAAATCTAGTGATCACTTGCTCAAACACGAAGTGTGTTGAGGTCTCTGCGCTACAATATTTTACTAGTGTTTCTTTTTCCCATATCGTTAAGTACTATGTCATAGTAATGATATAACTTGCTTCTGATCTCTTTCCTGGTGAATTAATTGGTCCCACAAAATCTATTTCCCATTTTTCGAATACTTGCGAGGTTACTTGTGGTATTAGGGGAATATCATCCCGTCTATTAGATTTTCTAACCCTCTGACATACATCACATCTTTGGAAGCAGTCCTTTGCATCTCTATGAATGATCATCCACCATAGTTCTGCGCGCAATATCTTTTGTGTGATAGATTTTCCTTCGTAACGTCCTCTGGTTATTCCCTCGTGAACCTCCGATAAAATCCTAGGCCTTTCATGTTCTAGTACACATTGTTGACGCTTAAAAATGCAACGATGAATATTATGCTCACAAATGATTTCTAAGCTCTATCAATTATTTACATTAATAATAAACTAGTAGGTGGGACCCCCTTGTAGACTTGTGGCACTATGATGGATATGATGTGCTTATATTTTGTTTTATATTGTGATGGTACCAGCACAACCTTCTACAGTTCGATGTTCCAAATCATGGTTTAGAATGTTATGATGACATGAGATGGTTGGTTGATTGATGCATGGCAGTGGATGGTTTTGATTATCACTCTCATATTATGTTAACGTTTCCCTATGGATGAAAGTGTTATTATAAAAAAAAAAATTGATATTGCAATTAAATATGGCATTAATTGGTTTAAATATGATATTTATAAGGGATTATATGGGAGCTCTTTCGAATTAAAGAACTATACCCAAACTTTAATGTTATGTAATATTGTGACAAAATAAGGGTGCACAAACCCTTGTTGTTATAGTTATGTGCCTTGTTGTATGTTATATGTGGATGCACATGGGGTAACGTTATATCACATTATTATTATTTTTTAAAGGTTTGATATTACCAAGGGTGGTGCACTATGAAAATGGGATATGGAAATGAATATATGGTTGATTAAATGATTAGTGCTATGGTGAATTGGCGGGATCGTACGTTGAATTGAATGAGGTTGGAGGGAGAAGTGAAGTGCATTTAATACACGTCACTCAAAAACCCCTTGAATCATGTCACCCTAGTCATACTTGCATTTTGGGTTTTGTCTCTGATGGTTTTTGATGCTCCACATTCTTTGGTCATAAAGGAGGCATACAGTCTACCTTCTTCCTCGCGTAGGATTTTCCAGGTATGCGTTCCTTACTCTTCCATCCATGATGGTTACTCTTCCCTTAGAATCAATTTTTGGCTCAAGATTGCTCACGGTTTGTGTGTTTCTTAAGATGTTATTGGATATTTTAACTGTGTATTGTTGTTGTGTTTGTGGTTTCTTCTGGTGATTAGTCTGGACTACTAGAATTTTAAAAGAAAGAATGGTTATGATCTCCTTTCTATGTGTAATCCTTGCATGAGTTTATTGATAAAATGGAAGTGAAGCATGCTCAGTCGTATTGGGTTTTAGGTCTGGTTTCTCTGTGGAAATTGATTATTTTCCAAGCTTTGATCCTTGCACATGAGTATTACAACTAGTCTCCATGTTTAAGAGTTTCCACTCCATTTTTTTCTCTATGGTTGATATTGTTTTATCCTCAGGGTTTCAATGTGAACTGTTCAAAGTTAAAAAATTTATTGCCTTGACTTGGAAAAACCTCGAGTTGTTAGCTATCATAGTGTTTCCCTCACTAACATTGTTTTCTAGAAAGCATGGCACAATTGGGTTTAACATCACCCAGAAAGTTTAATGGAAGCATTATACATGCTTTTGGTTGGGCACAAGTTTTTGCTTGGACACTCAGTTTACAGTGTTCTTAAAAGATTCACTTATTTTCGTTCCCTATTGGAGGTGGTTGACTATCGTTTTGGTAACCCTCACAGTCAA
Organism: Picea engelmannii; assembly: GCA_009831015.1. NCBI lineage: Eukaryota > Viridiplantae > Streptophyta > Pinopsida > Pinales > Pinaceae > Picea > Picea engelmannii. The sequence continues at coordinate 137,305 of ML782999.1, forward strand.
TATTATGGTTACTTGTTATATGTTTATGGTAAATTTTGAAAGGCACGAGCTGTCTACATTTTTTGAAGACTTATTCCTTTGATTGAGCCATATGTTCTTACTCTCCATTTGTTGTGTTTAAACACTAAATACAATCTTTCTATCATTTTAATCCAGTCAAGGGTAAATAGGCACTATGTGTGCTTGGTTGATGGGGAATGATTTGGTTATGTTCCTTGTTGAGAAAGTTTAAAATAATTGTGTACATGCTGATTATGTGAATCTTAGGCTCAAGAGTGGCATGTTATTTGATTAGAATGTTATTCGAATCACCTCCTTATGTTGATTATATTTAAAAGAAACTTGTTTGTGAATGGATTGGGGCCCAGTTAAGAGTTTTAATTCTTAGTTTGATTGTGTCGAACATTGTTTGAATAATGGTCAAATGGTGGTAGATATTGTGCGTATTCTATTGGTTTTAAAAAAGAAAAAAAAAATATTTAACATTGGAGTATGAATGGTTGTGGCTCAAAGGATTGTTATGTTTATCATATCAATGGCCATATTGTATGTTAGGAATTCTATATAAATATTATATAGATACAAAGGCTGGTGTAATTGAGTATTTCTGTGCATATGAATTATTTTTTAGAATCCAACGAGAAATTTGTAGAGGAAGTAACAGTTTAGATGGTGGTTTTGAAAAGTGAATATTGATTGAATTGTGGAGGTCTAAACAAAGATATGTTTGATTGTTTGATTTGATATATTTTTATATGAACAATATCCATATTATGTCCCTGACATGCTACCATTTTTTGCTCATTATATTCCCCTCATAATCCTAATTTCATTTATGACATCGATGTTCTGTAAAATAAATTAAAAGGGTTTGTGTAACAATGACCAAAGAGATAAAACAACATTGGTTGGCAACTAATATTTTGGTATTTTATTACATAGTTAAACTATTTAATTAATTGTTGAGCAATATTCGTGTATTTATCCCCTCTCATTATAACACCTTTTCACTCATTACACTCCCTCCATAGGTCCCATGAACCCTATCACCCCCTTCTCACTTGGTGATTATTAAATGGTTTATTATGGATGGATTTTCAAGTATTTCATGCCAATTTATGAGCCAATGTTTTATTCATGCAAGCATAATGTCATGTATGCAAGGATGATTTTATGGATGGAAATTTATTTTAAAATGTAGAAACCTTATCGAATCTTACTAATCCTTCATATGCCAACTATAAATGTTTGGTGATATTTTTTGTAAAAATATTCAAATTTATAAGGATTTTATATAGTTTTTTATAAAATTTTGGCAATTTTTAAGGTAAAATAATTTTATCCTATAGAATTTGGGTGAATCGTTTTTAAAATAGCGAATCTCTTTTTTGGATAAACCATGGAAAATTATCCCTTGAGCAAAATTTAGCCCCTAAAATCATCCCTGCATGTATGGTTTATTAAGGGCTTAGTTACTGACGAATTTTTTCTACAGGATGAGTTTCTTCAGTAGGGGTAGCCATGGAAGAAATAACAGAGGAAGGGGAAAATGGAATAGAGGGCCTAAAAGGCCTAGATTTTCCCTTCATTTTGATGTTGATCCCCATGAATTGAACCCGTTGTTCCAAGTTGGGTTCTTTAACTAAATAGGGAAAGGAACATTACAACCTCCACTAGAGAGACGCCCCTTCCAACCTCAGAACATCCTTGACATTCTTGTTCCTCCTCATGTGTCCTTGCAACCAGAAGTCCCTGCAAATGTTGGATGGAAAGAGATTGTAAACCCAATTGTATTTCACCATCGTGGCTGGCCCAATTTGTCATTACCTCCTCCACCTCCTATTAATCCTCATGCTCAAATTTCCCCTGTTGATTCACCTAACCAATCTTCACATGCAAGTAAAAGACTTAAAATTGAGATTCCCCTTGTGCAAGGTAAAGGCAAATTTGTTGCCTCCCCTTCCTCTCCCTCAAATCATTCCTCAAAACCCATATCCTATTGCATGCATTTGAAGGATTATTGTTCCCATGTAATCAGTGAAATACAACCTCAAGGTTCAAATCAACCACGGGCTACTTCTGGGAAATCAAAGGGGGACAACAATGATAAAATAAAACTTTCCTCTCAGATTGGAAAGTATGGCTTTTAGTTTATGTGTTTTTATGATTTGAGACGACGTTAATGGTCTACAAAAAGTTTGGACAACAAGCTCTTTTTTTAATAATGTGGATTATTTGGATATTTATATATTTTTGGATATGACTTAAATTATTTCTGATATTTAAATATTCAATTTTGAAGGTATCTAAGGTAGTTACAAGGGTGGCATGTGTTGAAATGATTATCCATTTGTGTTTTATTTTAGAATTTGAAAAGAAGAAAATCCGAGAGTCACAAGGGGTCCCACCTACGTAGTTATTATTAATTAAATACCCTTAACTATTATTATTATTATTATTTATTTCTCCTAAACTAAATTAGTTAAGTCAAACTAACTTAACTAAAGAAAGTAGTTGAACTAGTTCAACTTATTTGGAAGGAATAAAATCTAAATGAGAGGAAGAAACAAGAGGAGAATAGAATGAGAAAGAAAAAATAAGGTTTTCTCTTCTGATTTCATGAGATAGTTCAATTTTCATTCATTCTTGAGTTTATTGAAAGCCTAATTATCTTTTTGATAGTAGGGTCATATTGTAGACAGTAAGGTTCAAAACTAAACCAAATTATTCAGATGCTTGTTTTAGAGGTGTTGATCCATCCTTGATAGTTTGTGTATTCTTGTCTATTTGTGGATTAAGTTTCATAGATAATAAAGGATATTTTGTAGAGTCAAATTGGAAGCAGTCTGTAGCAAGCTGATCTAGATTATAAATTTCAGTTTTTACTTCTTGTCAGAGTCCTTTTGTATGGTGTTCATCGGGGATCTCTAAATTAGACTTCGGTCCATGCCCTTACATGTGTTTTGTAAAGAGATAAACACTTTTGATACATCGAAATGGAATAAATCATATTGTTATTCTGTCTCATTTGTGTGTATTTATGACTTGGTTACTTTTGATTTTTGATCTCCATATTTACTTTCTGTAATCTGTATACATTTCAGAAAATTATATAAAATTTTATGTTATTTTTCAACATTATTTTTATTAATAAATCAACCTAAACCCTTGTAATTAATACTTGCGGATTGGGAAAATATTTTTGAGGCTATAAAACACAGTGTGATATTCTCAACTATCTTGTCCTAGCGAGGTAAGATTCGAAACTGATTGAGTAAGGTAATTCATACATTTTCCTCAACATTTATTTGGAGACCATATTGGGGAGATCTTCCATATCTCTCTGGTTGATTGTATTCGTGATTATCATTGAATATTTACGATCTTGTATTATATTCTTTGACTGTTTTATTTTCTTCATGACAATACCTATTACAAGGCAACCCAATATTGAGCCCGGTCTTAAAGACCAAACCAACATTGCTTTAACTTCATTCAATACCATCTTAGAAACCACTAACACCTGGGTTGATATTGAACGCTCATGGGAAGTAATTGAACAAGACACAAGTGTTCAAGAATGTGGGGAGGCTAGGAAAAGTCAGCGTAGGAATTATCTATAGATTTCTTTTTCCTAAATTTTTTATCTTCATTTTATGTCCTTAAACCCTCGCATCTCTAAGGAAGAAGTGTTTTATCTCCTGAAATCACCCCTATCGTTGAAATAGGAAGAATAAATGTTGGTTTGTAAACCCAACAAGGTACTCTAAGGAGAACTTTGTCTGATTCAACTAGTTCACCTTTATCTCCTTTACACATAATTCATAAAATGACATCTTTGGGTGGATCTGGTGGAACTTGAGGTGCTTATTCATCTCAAACTTCAGCCTTGTCAATGATTGCTAGCTTGTATATCCATCAAGTTCCTGTCCAATCAAGGGTACAAATAACTATGGACTCTTTCAATTCGAAGAGGATGCTACTACTACCTCGTGGCATGTATCCGCTCCTCTGAACCTAGCACCTTCTACCCGTCCACTTCCAAAATTCAAAGAGCACCTCCCTAGGTTTTCATGAAATAACACAGTCACTACAAATGAACACTTGGTGGAATTCTCTAATGTCTATCGCAATATAGGAGCTAATAACAATGATACTTGTATGCACTTATTTGTTAACTCCCTGAAGGGAAAGAAATGAAATATTTCTTTGATCTCCCTCCCAAGATTCTTTCCACTTGGGAAGAGTTAGTTTACTGGTTCAAATCTACTTAGGGGTAGTCTAAGAGCCCAACCAAACAATTACGGGAATACAATACATTGTGTACAAAGATGGCGAGACTATCAACTCTTTCAACATACGTTTCACCAAGTTTTATAATCAAATTCCCAAACTTATTATCCCCCAGAACCAAGTTGATTTTATGCATTACTATAATTTTGTACCTTCCCCTTATCGTCATAGGCTTGAAGACAAATCTATTGAAAATATTGGTTCTAATCTGCATACTTGTCTAGAGTATGAAGAATAGATGGAAAGAACAGGTCTTCCCAAGGGAGACACAATTAAACAAATGAACATGTATGCCCTCTTACAACTTGTACATGATATGAATAACCGAATGATAGCGTATGAGTGAAAGGGAAATATCCCTTCACTTACTCCTCAAGCCTAATCTTCTTCTTCACCAACTTTTAGGAATCCCAATGAAAACAACTTTCAGCCCAAAACCATCATGCCTTGTAGTTGGTGTAACTTTTGAGAGGAACATCATGAGGAAAGTACTTGTGAGGTAAAGAAGAGTGCCAAAGATAAAATCTTTGGAAAAAGTCCTGAAACTACCATTGTTGTTCTATATTTTGTATAACTAGAGGATGTCATGATCATAAACACTAGGAATAAATCCTATGCTTCAAAAGGAAAATATGATCCCTCTCATACTTCTTCTAGCCCAAGCTCATATTTGTAAGTTGTTTTTGAACAAGCTACCAAAACTCCTGACAGTCAAGGAGTTTCTTCTCCTCTTCCCTCTTCCAAATACAACATTCTGAACCAATTGGCTAATATAAAGGTCGATGATACTCTTATGGACATGGTTATATGAAATATTGGCTATGGTGGAATATTTTCCTTCCATGAAATTTTTTATATTCTACTCTTCTAGACATGGTTAGATGAAATTTTTCCTATAGGTTAGAGTTTACTTGCACAAACAACGTCATTGAATTTCAATCATTACTGCTAGGCATTGAAAATGCCTACAATTTAGTTTGTGGTCACCTTACAATTTTTTGGGACTTTGAACTTGTTGTAAACCTTGTACACAAAATATATTTTCCTAGAAACAAGTTGATAAAACGTTACAACCAAATTTTTTGGGCGCTTATCTCGAAATTATTATCATTTAACATCACTCATGTTAAAAGAGAACTAAATTTAGTGGATGACAGATTAGCATGTTTTGCAGCCTCTCTTACTTGACAACTTCTACCACAAAGAGTTGATTGCACTTTTCAATCCTTATATGGTCCTCATATCCCTCACAATGTAGATTCATGGAAGGTCTTCACTAGTGATGAAATCATATGTGCTTTCATACAAAATGAACCATATAATCCCAAGGAGATTATATCCATGGAAAACAAAAATATTCCAAAGGGCTTATAGAAAGTTCATTTTCATCGAGTGATGTAGGCAAAAAATAAAAAAATAAAGAAGATGAGTCAAAAAGGAAAGTGTGTGGAACCATTTCCTTGAACATTGGGACACCCTATTCCCCAAAGAATGTTAATATAGGTGCCCAATGTACCGATGAAGAAAATTTGAAATTCACTGAGTTACTTTGTGAATTTCAAGATGTTTTTTCTTGGTCTTATGAGGATATTCATGGTTTTGATCCTTCTCTTATACAATATTCCATTCCTATCAAGGAAGGCATAAAATAGTTTAGGAAAAAACAAATACCCATTAACCCCTCACTTGGAGCGACTATTAGGAAGGATTTGGAAATTTTTTTGAAGGCTGGGATAATTTTCCCTGATTCCCCATCGATCATTCTTGATTACTAGTGGACCCTTGAAGTAGATGATCAGAATATGCCTCGAATGGTCATCAATATTGTAATCCTTAGACTTAATGTTTGGTGGCTTGATCAAACCAATATTGGATGTGCTCTTGTGATTGATCAACCTTTGGCATTCTAAAATCTATGATAAAATATCTATGCCATGTTTTTGGTAACACATTTTTGTGGACTAAAGATTATCCATCGATTGGTGACTTCTTGAACTCGCCAATACAGTTATATCTTCATTCATTCGACTTACAATTTTGTTTTTTATTTTATCAACTAAGGGTTGGTGGTTTCTTCTCGTGGATGGATAGATGTGTGATTCTGGCATTTTATATGTACATGCATAGCCTTACTTATATGGCTATGTAGGAACCAATTACTTATTAAAGTGATATACCCATGAACTGAATTTGTGTAAGTCGACTGGTAATCCAACATTATTTTTGTGGTTCATTTTCCCTCTTTTTTGGTTGGATATTTCCCTCTGTATATGATGGGCATGATAGATGAAGATGAAGCTAAATTTCTTCAAAATTTTCAATAAATTCGTGAGAAGAAGGATATTTCCTTGGAAGAATATCACAACTGACTTCACAAAGAAGTCACTAGCTTGCAAAATGGTGTTGCACAGTTGCAAACTAAAAATAAACACTTGAGAAGTGAACTGAAGATATACCACAACCAACTGGGAGATGAGGCTTCCCTCTTTTAAACCAACCTTTTGCAGTGGTTTGATGAAAAATCTAGGAAATATTTTGACTTGGAACAGATAATGGAAACCATTTTTCAAGATCCAACGGATGATTTTTTTGATAAAATCAATCTTGTTGATGATATTGTAAAGGAGGTGAAATAAATTTCTCATGACAATGATTCCTTGAAGAAAAAAAATGTAGGTCTAAAAAATAAGTTAAACACTATAGAAAATGTGTTCTAGATTGTTCTGACGGAGCACTCCAAAAGGGCTATTGCCACGGGGAACAATGTGGAAAGCTTTTTTTAGACTCTTGTAGAAACATTTCAGGACAATTCTGACGTTGTTGAATACTTGGAGGAAGATATGAAAGAACTTGTTGTTCCTGAGATTGATTCTAAGTCTCAAATAATAATCTCAGGCATCAAACATTTAAAATGAAGTATTTTTATAAGTGCTTTTTCTACCTTCAATTTTCTGAGAAATATTCTTTAAATGAAATTAATAATAAGATAGTATAGAGGTTGTATCTCGTTATCTGAGTCACAATTATAATGTCAAATGATGTAGAAATGATTTACAAATTTTTAAAATAAATTCAAGTATCAATTACCGATTAGTCTCACCTTGTTTTCAGTAGAAGAAAAGTAGAAGATGCACCCTTGAGAGGAGATAAAAAATGCAGTAATTCACACCAGTCACAGGTCTTGTTTTACTCACAGTAATAATAGAGGAAAATTTGTTACTGAATAAAATTATGATATATTATGATCATAGTGGATGTAGTACTAAATTGTAATCATTCACTCTTCAAGAACTACAGAAAGAAATTCAGAGAGATGGAAACACAGAGGAAACACATAACTCAAATTGAACAAAACTTAGAATCTCTATCTTCACTTGTATTGATGTTAAAAAAAAAATTCTCTTTTACATTTGGAAAGAAGCAGCCTCGAATAGATATAAAATCTATATATTTATACAAAAATTGTCTCAACCGAAAATTGTTGGACTTCCCACAATATCTACCTAAAAATATAATACAATCTGAAAGAAATAACAACATGCATATATTGTTGAGTTTTGATTTGATATCTTGGCACTTGATCCATCCCTTCATTTTCTCGTAGATGAACTCATCTTCCTTTGTTCTTTGAACTCGGTACACATTTCCATTAAGGCCACCAAAATCATTGGATTACTTCTTTTCCATCTGATTATGTTTCCGTCTGTCCCTTCGAATGTGTTTAATGGGATCAAGAATTGAAGTTGAAGTTATGGGGGTGGTAATTGGACATGTAACTTAGCGTTGGCTCATTACGATATGGCTAACACTTATGGAGAAGAGTAATTGCTCATGAATAGGATGGCATGGGGACAAGTGTCCAATAAGGAGGTGGGATGAGTGGATGTGATAATTTAGGTGGTAGGGATAGACGGGGTAAGTGGTGTGTGGAGGGTGTGACAGGTTGGAGGGTGAAAGGTAGAGTGGGTGGAGGAAAGGTGTTGAGTCAGGATTCTAATGGTACAGTTTCAAATAATAATTGAATAAAACAAATGATATAAAGTCCCTTTATAATTTTTTGTTTTGTGGGGGCACAAGGAAGTGGTTTTGAGGTAACCCACCTTTCGTCCCACAATGCACCTGATGATGCCACGTACCCCCGAGAGAAAACCGTGGTGTAGTTGTGGGACCTCCTTTCAAAATTAAACCCTGCACAACTTCACCCCCCGCAATCACTCTCGGTCGTTGATCTCCATAGTCCATTAAAACATGAATATTGATCTTGCAAAGTGAGATAAGCGCCCAAAGGTTAAGTTGAGTTCATATCTCTCAGTCACATGTAGAGAAGATAGAGAGAACTTTGTGCAATTCCTATCAGTCGATCCAAGAAGGTGACATGTGTTAGACGATCCCCATATTCGGTGATCTCTTACTCCAAGAGGAAGAAATAAGTGATGAGTAAAGAACTCCTGAAGGCCCTATTATCACCATTTAAATTTTTGGTGTAAAATCGAGATTTCAAGGCTTAGTGAGGTGCTAAACTAGTTTGGAAGTCAAATAAATTTGGGGAGGCGTCGGAAAATGACAGAAGATATTAAATTTGGTGGAGGTGTTAAGTAAATCAGGCTCGAAAGGATATAGATCATCATCCTCCAAGATCAATGGTTGGGAAATATTTTGGATTTTGAAATGGCGCGAAGGTTAAAATATCTAAGAGGTCCCAAAATTTCAGTCATGGTTTCCCCACAAGGTAAGTGGCATGTTTTTGTGCATTTCAGGCCAAAAGGAGGGTTTCCTAAAAAACACCCCATAACACCCCCGAAATAACATGTTAAATGTCATTAATTGAGTCTAATCTGAGGGCTACACATGACAATGAAACTTGACGGTGAGTCAAATCATCTCGAGAAACCTGCTTGTGTACCGTTCGTCCGTGCAGTGCCAAATAAGCACCAACAAATAATTGATTTGACACTCATCATTGAAAATTGATATCCGGACGTGAGAGGCCATTATCCCCATAAGGATTTTTTGTCAGTAGCCAATGATTATAATTGATGGCCACTGTTACTCAAAACCCAAGTGAGATTACTCTATTTTGGGAAATTAACGGCTTATTCCAGAATGCAATATATGGAAATTGAATCGATCGTCCAACTCATGTGAAGTTTGACGGAAATGGACCTATGTTTCCTGACAAACTAGAGGAAGTCCAGGTGAAATATTCAGTGGTTTTGGGCAAATCAGGAAGTTCGAAGAATATGACAAAATTATCAAATAAAAAGAGAGAAAGGCATGTTGCACAAATCCTAATAACATAATCTCATGAAAAATCTGTCGATGAGCCAATATTAGGGGAAGAGATCAGGATGAATCCTATTATGAAGGATTTGATTATTAATGGATATGCAGATGGATACAACACACAATTTGGTGTAAGAAAAATGAAAAAACAATGAAAGGAGGAAGATAAAGCTAGAATAGTCAAAATCATCGAACAAAATCAGCCTATTTGGCTTGACACGTTAAAGGAAGAGATCGAAAAACTAAAATAAAACTACATGAAAACCTAAATTGATTATACTTCATGGGATCTTGTGATACTATAGATAGGTGGCATTTAGTGGAAAGAACCCAGGTATTCCGGTTTCTGTTTGTAACTGTTCCCTAGAAAGTAGGAGTTTGGTTTTGATGAGTTACTCCCTCTGTAACTGATATCTATTTTTGGAATGTTGGGAAGAATGACCCTTTTTTGGCCTCATATGTAATTTATCTATATATACTCTTAAAAAGAGAAAAGAATGGTTTGACTGGCTAGAGAGGGGTCTTCCTTTGTAGCAGGAAAACTTTGTGATTTGTTATGAATGTTAATACAAGTAGAGAAGGGTTTCTTGGATAGCTGAGATTCATCATGGTGTCAATGTTCAATATGTTTTCCTGTATTTCATACTCATGAATGTGTTTTTCTACTAGTAATAATATTTAAGTAAAATAAGGAATTCATCTTGTTGGTTCTCCTTCTCATATTGATTATACTTGTTATGTGTTTATTGGTTTCTGGTTCAGACTTCCCCTTGATGGGTGTTCTATTTTCAGTAGCCAACCTTTATGTTCCTTCTTCTAAAGATATACCAAGAGATTCATCCTCTGTTAGATGCCTCTTTTCATAATGGTATTTCCCTTCTTTCCAACTGCCATCTCATATTGCTTATTTAGCTTAACATACTGCCTATTTTGCCTCTATTCCCTCAGGATTACATAGCTTGAAAATATTCATATGATTTCAGGAGTTGGCCCCATTTCCCAATGGCCATGTTCTCTTGTTTGTTCTACCAACCCTTTGAAAAAACTTGTCATATTGAAGAATCTGACCTCTATTTGTCCATTGCCAAATATTTTTGATTATTTTTAGTATCTACGTGTTTGAGAGATCCCTCTCTGGTTGGAAGTTAGAATCAAAACTAAAGTTGGTTGAAATAGTTACCTCTGTCATTTTTTTATCAGCCAAACAAATTTACAGAGTGCTAACATTATGGCATCGTTGCCAAGGATGAAGGTGAAATATTCCCTCGGAGAAATGACAAAGTTTAGATCTGAGTACTGATGTGTTGGAAGCCACCAATTCTGTCGAATTTTATCATAATTAAAAATCATCAAAAAGAGATAAAATCTTTCTATAGCTGCCACCCCCTTACATTTATAAACGTTTCAGTGTTTTCTCTTCAAGGAGATTTATTGGGATAACTTATTATATGAGTTTTTCATTTAGATTTTCGTTTGTTTTGTTTAAATTTCATGACTGCAAGCATGAAATTTAAACAAAAACTTGGTTTGGGTAATCATTTTGTAGTCTGTATTCTTCCTTCTATTATTTTAACAAAGATATTACATTTTAAGGGAACCTATATGTTGCTAATTTGAAGTTCTATAATCTCATTGATTAATTGACAACCACACTTTTTTTTTTATTATGGGATTTTGTATGGTCGATTGTATGGTTTGATCATTTATCCATAATTGCACTGTAACCTTGGGTTACCAATTGATACATTCTCTTTTCTATATCAGTCATATCACTTTCATCTCACTTGGTACAGGTATGATTCACCCACAACTACACCTCACCTTGTTGTCATGTACATTTAATGACCCTCATTCATTGTTTGAATTGGCATTTGATCGTGGTTGGGTTTTTGATATTCATTATGTGTAATGGTCCATAGGCCTATGCATCCTCTGTTTTTATGTCTCTCCAAACTTAAAACATGATAGTCTCCAAACTTTGTAGGTAACATGCCGTTGTGTTCAAAGACCTCTCCTTGCTACTCATTTATTAGAACTCGAAGCCTTCCTCTCATGATATATACTGTGTCTATTTTAAAGTGACCATGGCCCCTGTGGTTTGAATTGAACCTAATGGTTGTCAGGCCTTTCTTGCCCATGACGATGCCATAAATGATTTGTAAGATCACGGTTGGGATATCTTCATCCATAAATTCGAAGGTTATAACCTGGAGGTTGCATAGGAATTTGATCAAATGTTTGATGTGTTTAGAGACAAATTTGGGGATTTGCAATTGGAGGTCACAGAGGACTCTATAGCCCGAGCGACAAGACTCCCACAGGAAGGCAAAAAATGGTTCAAAAATCCTAAACTGGAAGACGTTCCATGGAGCTTGTTCATGGTCTCTCAAAAATATACCTACTGCCCTAAAGGTATTCCTATTACCCTCTTGAAACCTTGAAGGCATGACCTCATTTTGATTCTGAAACAGTTTATAACGTGCGATGGCAGGTATGGGTTAGTATTTTTATACCAGATCTAATTGTTGATGTTGTTCCTAGGGTTTAAACTAAACATGCCATTCCATTTGTTGATGAGTCTATATAAGATGTAAAAATGTTATAAGAAACAGATCTTGAACCCTCTTTCAAGTCTCTTTCATCACGGGCTTATAAGAATCCTGTTGCTATTGCACTTGTCTCAAATTAGGGACACTTGGGAAAGCTTCCTGAGTCGAAATTCTTTTTCCCAACCCGAGAGCACAATGAAATTACCTTTAAATTTGAACCCCAATTATGATTATCCCATGACCGAGAGTCGAGGTTTTGATTCACATAATGACTGTGAAATTAATGAACCTATTTTTGTTGCTTTGCAAACCCCCCTGGGTAAAAAAACCACGATGTATTTTTTTTTCCGAGAAAATTGTTAGAGTAGGTAGTGGATGTGTTGAAAGAGAGAATTTTCCATAGTATTTATATTGATTCGAATCAGGGCTTGAGTGATAAACCTACTGTCAAGAAAAATCGTAAGAGCAAGAAACATGATAACACAATTTTTAGTTTTATGAACAAGAGATCTGGTCAATTAATATCTAGGAGTCTAAGGATTGGAAAACAAGATCATTTGAGATCAATCTTCATGATCGAGGTCAATGATAATGGTTTCGATGACGATATCAATGATTTCCTTACAGGAGAAGATTTGGACAACCAGTGTCTCGGGAATGAAACTCTTGGTCAATTTGTGCAATATGACTTTGTTTCTACATTACCTCCTTTTCTAAAAGGCCAAAAGAGTTTTCCTGGCATAGGCCAAGATTTGAAAGAAGCCATAGGGAAGCACAAAACACCCGTTGCTGAATATATTCCACCTTGTCTTTCTATAACACTGGTACATTGTGACAGTTGTTTGGACTGGGTAGAACGTTGTTACAGGGACATACCATTCTTACAGGCACAATTAAAACATCTGGCTTATAACATTTCTCTTCTTGAATGAGAAAACCAAGAATTGAAATCATGCTTAGAACGGGAAAATAAAAGACCCAAAAGATCGAGTAATATAATTATAAACAATGCAACCAAATTCAATGCCGTCATTAATTTAGAATTGTCTGACCCTTCATTGTCTAATTTTTAAATGGCAAAAGTGATTTTTTAATTTTTTTTTTCATTTTATTCTATTATGAAAGTCAAAATAGGAAGATTTAGTTTTGATTTTCTTTGCTAATATAAGACTAGCTACAGAATCTCACGATTCTATAGCCAGTCTATTTCTGAATAATACTTAGCATTATTTTTTGAATATCAATTTCATTTTTGTTATCTATAGAAAAATGATAATTATGGTGTTATTTACATGGAGAAACCATCTTGGATCATGCATTGTATAGTCTAGTAGTTGCTTTCTTTTTTTATAAGACTTTATTATTATGTAATAAGTTTTGATGAACCAACTCCTACAATAATGGTTTAATGTTGTACTATTTTTATAAAACAGTCTATTTTTGGGGATTGCACTCTATCTTGCATGATACGAGTTTGTGAATCCAAAACTAGTTTAAATATTCATCAATGTTAGTGGTGAAAACAATTTTTTGTTGGGATACATTATGGACATGTGATTTGGATAACTGATATGGAGAAGCTACTCACCATTGGCTTTAGACCTGTGTGATGCTTACCCCATTATGTTCTTTCATTGCCTCGATCTTATGAAATATTATTATGTTTGATGCAGCTTTATTCTGGTTATCATATGGTGTTTCATATTATTAAGTATTTAGATGTTGTCTATAATCTTTTATTCCATTTTACATCTATGATCAGTCTTCCAATTGATTATCATATTTTTATTATGGATATTAAATGATAGATTATATTAATACTTTGAAGTGATTTTTCCTTCATTCTAAGTTATTGATTATCATGAGATCATAATATTTTTACAGTTATCATTCTATTGCTATATTCTCACTCCAATATATCAAACTTCTCTTTGAATTTATTTTGAGAGTATTAGCACTGTTCAGTCATAGGTTTCCTTCACATGCAGGACATTTAGGAGCTCGAATTACATAGGAAGATAAACTCAGTTAATCGATTAGTCACATGTTAGTTTTTTTTTTATTTAGTTAAATTATTTATTAATGGAATAAGATAGCATGAATTAGATTTGACTATTTACGTATTCTTATTTCATTTATATTTGCTTAGTATTCATTAGTTTTAGACCTTTAAATATTCAAAAAGAAAACAGAAAATGTATGTTATTTCTTTATCTCTTTATAAACACTTTTAAGAACTTCCATTTCACAAGATGACAAGTAAATCTTGCAAGATGTATATAGACTCTATATAATCATATGCACATATTCATGTTTTTATTTGAACACTTGTAATTAGTAAATTTATACTCTTAGCATCATATCTTTTAGATTAGTTTCTTTTCTTTTATTATTTTTAGGACTTTAGTTGGCCAATGGAGCCATTAAACCTGTCAAGTCATTTCATTCAAAACAGCTTGGGTTATTTAGACAAACCCAGTACGGATTTGACCTTCCAGTTGACGGTGTGTCACATATTCCCATCAACAAATGGGAATAGCAGGAGGGTCTGGAATTAATTGATAGCACATGGAGGTCATAAGACTCACCCACACACTCACACTCTTGTCGTAACACGTAGTCACTCTGAAACAAATTTTACACTTGAAACAAAAACTACCTCAAATGATAACCATGATATTCTCGTCGAACCAATGACACCACTCCCTCAAGGGATTGACATCCAAGAAATTGTCCGTCAGTCACTGATAAGAACTCATAGTTCCTTATCTCGTATTAGACAGCCTGGTAGGAAACTCAATCAACTTCTTGAATTTACAAACCTTCAAGAACAAATTCAAAAAAATGGTATTCCTGAAAACCCTTTAGGTGTAAATACTACCAATCGTGTTGAAACACTTATCCCTGGACCTGAAGGATCTAGTATTCCACCATCTCCACCTGGTTCTTCTCCATCCTCTTCAGGAGGAGATTCTTCAAATGAAGGTAGTTCCTCATCAGAACCATCTCAGCCTTTGACACCACCAAATCCCATGGAAAATAAAAATAATCTTGCCAAACCCTAGCTCGTTCAAGATGTTGTGGTCATACCTGGACCCCAACACCCATTACCTAAACATCTGAAGAAATGGCTACCCAAATTTGATCCAGATTCAAAGAAATCAATTGAGGATCAAATCAAGAAAATTATTCTAGCCATTAGAATCCGGAGCGTCAAACACGAAGATGTAGTATGCAGATTATTTCCTTATACTTTTGATGGAAATGCCTCAACCTGGTATTTCACTCAACAACCTCAGACCATCGTCTCTTGGGACAAATTCGAAACTTGTTTCTTAGAAAAATTTGGAGATGATAAATCTCTGGAAGTCTTGGTTATGGAAATATCTATCTTAAAAATGAACCCTAAAGAAGAAGTGAAGGAATTTAACCAAAGGTTTATGACGTTAAAGAAAACATTCCCTGTAGATTTGATGCCTGCAGAAAGCTTAATTGTTGAATATTATGCTAAAGACTTGCACAATAACATATCCATATGGGTTAAAAGGTCCAAAAAGAAAACGTTGTTAGAAGCCTTTTAGGAGGCAATTCAAATTGTGAAAGATATATTGAGCTTAAAAGATAATATTAGTAGTGAAGTTGAGACAACTTCATCTTCTAAGAAGAAAATAGAAATCCTCACTAGGCCTCCTCAACCTAAAAATCAACAAGAAGCATTAGACCTAGAGGGCTTGCACAAAGCTTTCCAGAAAATGTCCAATCAGGTCATTGACTTGAAAAGATCTGTTGAGGAGGTGTCTACAAGAAAAGGAAGTTTCAAACCTCCTTTTAGAAATCCTTTCCCTCCAAACCGGCCAAACCCGACCACTGAAGGTTTAAATTTTGAAAGTTTACAGTATGCTTTGCAAACGATATTAGAAGCGCGTGACAATTTTGTTTCTGTTCCTCCTAAAATTTTTGATGATACAGTTGAGGAAGAGGTACCAGAAGAGGAAGACTCATCTCCTTTTTCTTTCGGGCACTTGTCAGATAGTATTTTTCAAGAAAATTTTGAAACTGTCCACCCCTACAACACTAGGAGTAAAACAAAAAACAAGCCTCCACTAGAAGAAAGTAAAAATGTGTTTCCAAAACAAACAAAGAAAACTGAAACCAGACAAAATTTAGCTGGCCCAGTTTTAGAGTATGATTTAATTGAAAATATAAAATAATTAAGGGAAAATATTTTTGTTTTTGAACTGCTGAAATTTCCTCTTATTTTGCACAAAATGATTCAAAGCATTGCTAAAAACAACAAAAAGAATGATGTTAGCAGAAAAATTATAGAATACATTGACTTGAATGCAGCTAAAAATGTCTCAACTAAAAAGACATCTAAACATCAAGACAAAAGGGACTTAGTAGAAAAAACTTTAGCAAACTTAGATAAAACTGTTTCAGGGACAACAATAAAAAATTAGCAGAATTATGTTGTTTCCCCATGAAAAAATGTCCCCCCTTTTTTATTGCCATTAAAATATTTAATAGTAATGTACATAATTGTATGGTTGGCTCTGATGCATCATCAAATGTGATGCCTTTGTCTGTATGCCGGAAAATTAATGCAGAAGTAAAACCTTATGATCTTAAAATCATTCAGCTAGATCGAATGAATATTAAGGTAATCAGTGAGCTTAAGCATGTGTTGATTAGATTATTGTACAATTCAAAAGTTCATAAGATAATTGATATTATCGTTGTTTATATTTCTGAATTTTATGGGTTTTTTTTAAGCATAGATTGGTCAGAACAATTGCACGACTATTTTGTTACAGACTGGTCTCACTTGTGGCTGCCTGAAAATGGACAAACCAACAAAATCAGAATAAACAGAGAACGTTATCTTAAGCATACCATGACAGATCTGAACAATCTAAAGGATCCTTTCATTACCTTCATGAATTCGATTGAAACACAGGGAATGAATACCTTTTTCAGTAATTTCATGATTGAAATTTCCTCTGTTAGTGATCCATGACAACAATTTGATGTTACAACCTATACTTAGGTACCATATTTTCCAAATACACCAAGAAATTCTAATGACGCACATATTTGGTCCCTATATTTCGATGGATCCAAATCTCAAGAAGGAGAAGGTGTTGGTTGTGTTCTCATTGATCCTACAGGTAATAAAACATTTATTTCTTGTCGATTAGAGTTTGAATGCATTAACAACACAATCGAGTACGAAACACTTTTGCAGGGACTTGGGAAAGCCCTGGACATGGATGTGAAAAATTTAATAGTATTCGGTGATTTAGAAATTGTGGTCAAACAGGTAAGAAACAAAATACACTATTTTTGACCGCATCTGAAGAGTGACCAAACCGAGGTATGGATTTTAATGCATAAATTTCAATCATTTAATATAAATTCCATTCCTAGGATGAGTAATTCAGAAGTTGATTTACTAGCTAACGTTGCTTCTAAATTGTTGCTTGCTAAAGGCCTTTCTCCTAATGCTTTTTTGGTTGAATTATTATTCAGGTCGTCGATCCCAAACAACATCACAAATTGGAGAGTATTCGATGATGACCAACAGATTATCAAATTTCTACATATGGAAGACACCTTACAGGATGCAGTTATTGATGAAGGCACTCATGATGAGAATATCCAAGAATTCATGGTAATATATGATCCTCGATCTCCTGAATCAACATCCAAGCTGGTAAATGCTATCCCTATATCTGTTGTGAGATTAGAGAAATTTTATGACTTGCATGACAAGTTTAGAGGGGTTGTCAATTGCAAAAGTAGCAGTTCCTCTTTGATCTATGAAACTGTTAATTTAGGAACAAGAGATAATCCTCAAAATATTAATTTGGGAAAGGGATGTTCTGAGCAAGAAACATCCGCTTTCATAAAATTATTTAAAGAATTTAAATATGTATTTTCCTGTACGTACGATGACTTGAAAATTTTCGATCCAAACATCCTAGAACATGTAATCCCTATGAAATCCTAGAATCATACTTTTCAACAGAAATTGAGGAAAATGCATCCTAAATTGGAACCTACTGTTCAAAAGGAACTAAACAAATTACTAACTGCAAAGATAATTTTTACAGTTAGGCATACTCAATGGGTTCCTAACTTAGTCCTCGTAAGGAAGAAAAGTGATGAAATTTGAATTTGTGTTGATTTTCGAAACGTAAATCGAGCGTCTGATAAAGACAACTACCATGTTCCTCCAATGGAACAAATTCTACAACAGGTGTCTGGTTCTGAAAGACTATCTTTGTTAGATGGTTTTTCGGGATACAACTAGGTCCTTATGTCTCCTTCAGACTATCTTAAAACCACCTTTCGTACCCCATGGGGCACTTACGCCTATAGGAAAATGCCTTTTGGACTAATAAATGTTGGCGCCACCCTCCAAAGAGAAATGGATATTTCTTTATGTGGCCTCATTAACCAGTCAGTTGTAGTCTATCTTGACGACGTCACTGTATTTTCTAAAAACAAGAAAGATCGTTTGTCTCACCTTAGCTTTGTGTTTGAACGATGCCACATGTTCGGCATATCACTCAATCCTAATAAATCCGTCTTTGCAGCAGAGTAAGGAAAAATTATTTGGATCATAGTATCTAAGGATGGAATGATTATTGACCCCGAAAGAACCCAAGCCATTGCTAAACTTCCCTCTCCTTCTTCCAAAAAGGCCATGCAATCCTTTTTGGGTAAGATTAATTTTGTCACAAGATTTGTGCCAAGTTTCTCAGAAATGGTTAGACTATTACAAAATCTAATTAAAAAGGATGTTTTATACCGATGGGGACCTCAAGAAATTCAGGATTTTGATTCAATTAGAAAATCAATAATAGAATCCCCTTCCCTGATGAGTCTTGATTTTTCTCTGGATTTCACTCTTTACACTTTTGCATCTAACAAATCCTATGTTGTTGTGCTTACATAGAAAAACACTTAAATCAATGAGATACCCATTGCCTTCATGATCTCTTCTTTTAAAGGAGAAGAACTTAATTACCCAGTAGTAGATCACCAGGCATATGTTGTTTTTAAATAAGTGAAACACTTATGGTCTTACATGTTAAAATCCAGAACCAAAGTGGTTGTTCCTTACCCTGCTGTAAGAAACCCGTTAGTACAAAAAGAGTTGGGTGAGAAAAGGCCAAATTGGATGACATCACTACAGGAATATGACCTTGAAATAACTCCTTCCCAAATTGTTAGAGTTCAATGCCTGTGTAAACTAGTGGTTGATTCAGCTGAAGAATTGAAAGTCAAATAAACACATCAACTGGAAATCAACATAACGAAAAATAGATCAACTGTGCACAAGATACTCCCAATTCTTGGTATGAGAACATTAGATTTTATTTAACACATGGATATGCTCCTCGCAATATTGATACCAAAAATAGAAGAGCACTTAGGCTTAAATATGCATATTTCCAGTTCATCAATGATATATTATTTTGAAATAACTTTGATGGTGTTTTTCTGCGTTGTTTAGAAAAGGAGGAATCTGAAAGAGTGATGGTTGAACCTCATGTCGATGAGGTCAGTGGTCACTTTGGTGGAGATACCACTGCCCAAAAAGTGCTAAGGGGTGTATACTATTGGCCTACCCTATTTAAATATGCCCATATGTTGTCCCACAAATGTGTAATCTTCCAAAAGGCTACAGGATGGGTGAAAAATGAATCTTTTCCTTTGCAACCTATTACTATAGATGCACCTTTTCAACAATGGGGCCTAGACATTATAGGACCAATCAATCCCCATTATTCACAATAACACAAGTACATCCTCACAACAACATACTATTTTACAAGATGATCTAAAGCTTTACCTTTAAAAGTGGTCAACACTAATCAGGTAGTTTCTTTTCTAAACTCGCACATCATCACTCGATTCAGAATTCCTGAATGTCTAGTTTTTTATAATGCCTCTTATTTTTCATCCCTTGATATGAATGTTTTCACCCTGGAAAAAGGGATTAAATTGAATTATTCTGCAAGCTACTACCCTCAAGGGAATGGTCTATAAGAATTGACAAATAAGAATTTAATCAAGATTATAACAAGAACAGTTTCAGAAAACCACAAGAATTGGCACAATGCACTGTACAATGCACTTTGGGATGATAGGGTAACTCCAAAAGATTTTGTAGGTAATTATCCCTTCTTCATCATTTATGGAAGATAAGCCATCCTCCCCCCACATGTCTTACTTCCTTCTCTTCAATTATCGCAAAAATTTCAAGAAGAAGAGGGTCTACCGCTAGAAAACCAGATAAATGCTTTATTAAAACTAGAAGAGGTAAGAACACAAGATAAATTGAAACTGGATCAACACCAACAAATTGTAAAGAGATGGTTTGATGAAAATTCATCTTCTGATATGAATTTTGATGTTGGGGATTTGGTTCTCAAGTGGGACAAATAACACAAGGGTAAATGGGAACATACCAAGTTTCAAAACCTGTGGCTGGGACCATTTGTAATTTCTGAAAATTTGGGTCCTAGCTCTTTTCATCTGCATAATTTGGAGGGATGGTTGGAAACTTTCCCAGTGAATGGCTAGGCCCTCAAGAGATATTTCGCTTGATGATTTATGATCCGCCCTCTTGTAAATATTTTTAATTTTGTTTTTGTTTTTTTTTATTTTGGTTCTTTTCATTTTTCTTGATTTTGATTTGTTTTCTAAAAAATGATTATGTATGAATCACCATTCATTTGTTGAAGGGAATCAGAATTCTTATTCATTAGTAGTAGTTGATAACTTTTCAAGCACCGAAACAGTAAATTCTAAACTTGAATCAACAGAAGTAAGTTTTTGTTCAATTAGTTTTTTTAGTTTCTCATCAAAATCACAGGAAGATGCGATTATCCTTCACCAAATTCTAACGTCATCCCTGTTTTAATGAGGAAAACTCAATTGTGCTTTCCCATACTTGAAATGGTTTCTTACGAGAAATCTAAGTGTCCAAATCATGATGAAGGTCATCAAAATAGAAAAATGATTCTTGAATGATGAATCTTTTCATTACCAGACTATGTGATCTTCAGTATCACCCCGCCCTCATGAATATCATGAAGTTTCCGCAAATTTATAAACAAATTTTAGAGAGTTGGAAGAACTATAATGTGTCGAAAGTGTTTTCAAACCCGCTAGGACACTGAACAGGTCTGCTGGCAGCGGGTAAATACACACATGATACCAAGGAAACTTCATCGGGGTATTGAACAGGCCTGCTGGCGGTGAAGCAATGCCCGATTTAATAAGATTCTCAGGTATGTATTTTAATTTGATCAAGTGTGAAGATCTTTTTTATCATGAATGGACGACTCTTGGAAAGTATATAGGTACTAGAGTGGGTTAAATGACATCCCTGTCGAGGCTATGGACGCTTGTTGGAAGCAGTGGCCCTGTAAATGGTATCGAAGTCATTTGTATAAACATCACTACACCCGTGATATAAATAAGATACTAGCTTACATTTTTGGATGGAAATACATCCAATGCTAAAACTACGTTATTTTTTGGAATGCTTGATCTGTCGTCAACTGTTTCTAAAATTTTATTTCATCTATGCCCCTAACATAAATTTTTTGTTGATGCTGAGATAATTGCTTTGCCTAGCATGTCACCATTGTTGGAACCACCAATTCTGTCGATTTTACCATAATTAAAATTCATCACAAAGAGATAAAATCTTTCTGTAGCTCCCACCTCCTCACATTTATAAACATTTATGTCTTTTCACTTCAAGGAGATTTATTGGGCTAACTTATTATATGAGTTTTTCATTTAGATTTTCATTTGTTTTGTTTAAATTTCATGACTGCAAGCATGGAATTTAAACAAAAACTTGGTTTGTGTAATCATTTTGTAGTCTTTGTTCTTCCTTCTATTCTTTTACCAAAGAGATTACATTTTAACGGAACCTATATGTTGCTAATTTGAAGTTCTATAATCTCATTGATTAATTGACAGCCACATTTTTTTTTTTGTATTATGGGATTATATATGGTCGATTGTATGCTTTGATCATTTATCCATAATCGCATTGCAACCTTGGGTTAACAATTGATACATTCTCTTTTCTATATCAGTCATATCGCTTTCGTGTCAGTTGTTACAGGTCTGATGCACCCACAACTACACCTCACCTTGTTGTCCTGTACATTGAATGACCCTCATTCATTGTTTGAATTGGAATTTGATCCTGGTTGGGGTTTCGATCTTCATTATGTGTAATGGTCCATAGGCCTGCGTGTCCTCTATTTTTTTGTCTCTCCAAACTTAAAACATGACAGTCTCCAAACTCCGTAGGTATCAGGTCATTGTGGTTTTCACAAACCTCTCCTTGATACTCATTTATTGGAGGTCGAAGCGTACCTCCTGTGATATCTACTGTCTCTATTTGACAGTGACCATGGCCCCTGTGGTTCAAATCGAACCTAATGGTTTTCAGGACCTTCTTTACCACACGGCTCACGATTGGGATATCTTCATCTGAAAATTCGATGGTTATAACCTGGCGGTCGCACAAGCATTTGCTCAAACGTTCGATGGATTTAGAACCAAAGTTGGGGATGTGCAATTGGAGGCCACAGAGGAATCTATAGCCCGGATGAAAGGAATCCCATAGGAAGGAGAAAAATGGTTAAAAAATGCTAAACTGGAATATGTTCCATGGATCTTGTTCATAGTCTCTCGCAAATCTACCTCGATGGCACGACCTCATTTTGATTCTGAAATAGTTTATAGCGTGTGAGGGTAGGTATGGGTTAGTATTTGTATACCACATACGACTGTTGATGTTGTTCCTATTGAACAACTGAGAGGGGGGGTGAATCAGTTGTTACCATGCTTAAACAATTATGCTTATTTTAAACTCTTTTCAATGTACTCAATGACAATCATAATAATGCAGGGAAATAAGTAATAGAACATTCAACATCAGTCACACATATGAGATACACAGAGACAAATATTTCCCGAGGAAACCCATAGAGGGGAAAAACCTTTTCTTCTTTATATGATAAGTAATCTTTACATTCTTTACATTATCATACATATGAGCACCAACTCATAATGAGGCTACAACCTCTATTTTGAAAGTTGCTACTTGCTAAGAGAACCAACTCTATGGTTTCTCTAGCACCAAGTAGAAGGAATCACTAACTCCCCAAGTGTTCCTGCACCAACTGGATGGAAGCACCAACTTCCAATTATACAGGCACCAACCTGTAAAACAGAGAACAACAATTATCCCTTGCACCACCCTTCCACCCTGGTTTCTCTGGCTGTGACCAGATGGAAGCTACAACTCCCTTTGTTCAAGCACCCACTTGAACCTATAAGGACAAAGTCCTCCCTAGAAAATAATTTTTTCTAATGAAACTTATCACAGTGATACAATATTTATCATTTGCTTACCAGACTTATCACTTTTCTTCTACACTGAGCTGCTCTGTCTGCATCAATGTATTCTGCACACTCCTCTACGCTTTATGTTCTTCTCCCGTTATGCATTGTGTGTCATCTTAGCTTGATCTGCCACTCCTCTACTCTTTATTTCAGTTTCTACACACTCCTCCTTCTAAACTCCTCAATACCTCACCACAACAACAACCCATCTTTTCTTTGTTCTACATACTTATAGTCTTTGTGCACCTTTTGCATGCTCTCTCGCCATGCTTCTGCATCCTCTCTCCATGTCAAGTGCTCTGCCTAATCATCATCACAACTCAGTTTCTCTGGCAGTTATATCTATCTGTCAGTTTCCTCTATGAACAATCTTCATTCCACTGACAGATTCCTTGAGACTCTTCAACTTCTCTAGCAATCAATCAGAAGTCTCTTCGAGTCCTCTAGCATAAACTATTAGTCGTTTCTAGTAGTTACACTCTGAAGTGCAACAGTAGCCCTCTGATCTTATTTAAATTCATTTTCACCGTTGAATTGACTTCATTGAATCTTACGTTCATTTCGCCATTTCATCATTTCGACATTCGACAATTCGGGATTCGTGTGATCAAGTGTCTCGACACTCCAGGTCATGAACCCCAAAATTGAGCTTGGTTACACTAGCTCCTTTCTCCATCTTCCATCAATGTGACCAGTGGCTATGACCACAGCCTACACCAAAAGGTATTTTTGCATTTCGGCGATTCCTGTTGTGAGGCATCTCGACTCTTCAAGTCGTGGTCCCCGAAACTCCGAAATGGAGCTTTCCACTTCAATCTTTTTCCCTACAACTCTTTGATGATGTGACCACCATCGGTGATCGAGTTCTTATACTTAAAGTTCCTTTGTGATTTCACAATTCGGCACTTCAGTGTTCCTGTGGCGATGTGTTCTTGATGATCTGTGTCCCTGTATCTGAAGCTCCAAAATGGAGCTTGGTTGCACTAGCTTCGATCATTTCGGCAATTCACATTTCAACCTTTCAAAATTTTTGCGATAAAGAGTCTCGTCACTTGAATCTTCCAACTCTCGGTATATGAAGCTCCGAAATGGAGTCGGATCAACGGTCCACACTGTCGATGATTCGACAGTTATTCTCTGCCATGGGACTTTATCCTTCAGGACTTTGGGTGAGTGATAGTGATAAAAATCCTGAAGAAAAAAATCCCGGAGTGAGGTCAGTCTTGCGTCACTCGATGACATGTCATGACCCGAGTGGCTGCCATGTGTCACTCAGGATTGTGAATTCTAGTGGCCTGAAATGACAAATCAATTTGACACTTGTCATTCTATGATCATCCCACTTGTCATGGTCTTCCACCTATCCTTTCTGACATGGTCTGCCACATTCACTTCCTGAAACTATCAGCCCAGATCACTTTGTGATTTCTCATATAGCGATTTCGGGTTTCATGACTTCGAGACTCCTCTAGTAAGAGTTCTTGACATCCCCAACTCTTGGTATCCAAAATCATCCTCCCGCTTCCCAGATTTTGGCATTTCACATTTCGTGATTCTGGGACTCCTGATGATGAAGAGTCTTGAATCTTCCAACTCTCAGTACCTGAAACTCTGAAATGGAGTTATTTCCTGGTCTACAAAACTCTTCGTTTATGTGCCTCTTTTGGGATTTCGAGATTCCATATTTCGCAACTCTGGGACTCCTGTGTTGAAGAGTCCCAACTCTTGACTACTCAATCTCCCGGTATTCAAAATCTCGGTATCCGATACTCCGAAATGGAGTCGGATCATCTTTTCAGCTTTTCTCACTTCATAACTTCGGGACTTCTGTGAGGGGTCTTTGACATTTCCATCTCCCGGTATCCGAAATCCCTGTAGCCGAAACTCCGAAATGGAGTTTGAACAACACTTCAATCTTGCCATTTGATCATCGTTGCATTGCTGGTCTTCCTTACCTACTTTCTTTCCATCAAATGAACAAGCACACCTTCGCACTACGTCCGACTTTGAATTAATTCCTCCTGAGCTTACATTGCTCATGTTTTTCCATCGATGCATACTCTGATCTTGCCATCAATTATTGGTTGTGGAGCCTGATTATCATCCAGATTCATAGGTCCTTGCTTTCAACCATGTTTATACCCCATGAAGTATTTACACCCCAGAAGTATGTACACTCTTCCATGCGGGGGTCCAGGGGGGATATCCCCCTGGCTGGGGGGTCTGGGGGAAAGTGGGCCCCTAGTGGGGGTTCGGGGGCAAATCCCCCGAAGGAAAATTTTCCTTGTAAATGTATATTGTAATTTCATTGTAAATCTGGACCATTCATTATAAGGTCGCAGATCTAATGGTAGAGATTATGTTAGGGTTTTTTGCCCTAGAAGGAAACCCTCTTTTATGAGGGAAATGTATTGCGGCTATGCTTGATGGTGAATATTGTATTCTGAAAGAGGAGACTATGAGAGAAAGAAGAGGAAGTTACAACGAGTTTTGCTGTAGGTTATATACCTTCATTTGTTGGATAATAATAAAGGAAGGACCTGGCAATTTCTCTGGTGGATGTAGCCCACACTAAGTGAACCACGTAAATCTTTGTCTCTCTTGTATTGTGTATCTTCTGTGTTTTGTTTCCGCATTTGTTTTATTTTATTGCTCCATGGTCCTGTTTTTCTAACAATTGGTATCAGAGCGAAAGGTAACTCATAGGAAAAGAGGGTTCTTGGTTCGAGTGGGAGCAATGTCAAAAGATGGAAAGTTTAGGGTCGAGAAATTTAGTGGCCAAAACTACTAGTTATGGAAGATGCAGATGGAAGATTATTTATATCAGAAGGATCTATTCCTAACATTGGGTGGAGTAGAAAAGAAGTCGATGGCCATGAAGGATGAATAATGGGAGATTCTTGACAGAAAGGCTCTAGGAATGATATGGTTGAGCCTGGCAACATCAGTGGCTTTCAATATTTCCAAAGAAAAGACAATGAAGGGTTTGATGGATGCATTGGCAAAATTGTATGAAAAACCCTCGTTGTCCAATAAGGTATTTCTAATGAAGAGATTATTTAATATGAAGATGTCAGAAGGTGGGTCTATTGCAGATCATTTAAATGAATTTAATATGGTTACTAATCAACTAAGTTCTGTAAAAGTGGACTTTGATGATGAGGTCAGGGCTCTTCTAATCTTGTGCTCATTGCCAGAAAGTTGGAACAACTTGGTCATGGCTATAAGTAACTCTGTCTCTGGTTCAAATACTTTAAAATTTGATGATGTTGTTGGTTTTATCCTTAGTGAGGAAATGCGACGGAAAAACACAGGTGAGACATCAGGAAATGCGTTGAACATGGAGAAAAAGGGAAGACAAAAGGATAGAGGAAAGGGCTCAGGAAACCACGGAAATTCTAGGAAGGGAAGATCAAAATCCAGACTTGGAAAGATAGAGTGCTGGAATTGTGGGAAGAAAGGACATCTGAAGAAAGATTGCAGAGCTCCAAAGAAACAAAGAGAAGGACAACATGAGAGAAATCAGGAAGAAAATGTAACAGGTGATGTGTTACAAGATGCTTTGATTCTTTCTGTAGATAATATTTCTGAGGCTTGGGTAGTAGATTTAGGAGCTTCATTTCATGCCACACCCCATAGG
>ML782999.1:164919-179898 GCA_009831015.1 Picea engelmannii
AAGACGTGGAAGGTCATCAAAGGATCATTGGTGATAGCGAAAGGAGAGAAGGTAGGTACATTGTATTTATGTACTGGTAATACTGACTCTTCTATCTCTTTAGCTTCTACAGGAGTGGATACAACACTATGGCATCATAGGATGGGACACATGAGTGAGAAGGGTATGCAGATCCTTCACAAAAGAAATTTGTTGCCAGATCTTAAAAAAATTGATTTGGACTTCTGTGAACATTGTGTTTATGGAAAACAAAAGAGAGTCACATTTCTCAGAGTCGGAAAAGAAAAGAAGAATGAAAGGTTAGAGCTTGTGCATACATATGTATGGGGACCAACTCAGGTATCATCTCTTGGTGGCTCTAATTATTATGTTACTTTTATTGATGATGCAACTAGAAAAACTTGGGTTTATTGCATTCGACAAAAATCTGGTGTTTTTGATACTTTTAAGAGATGGAAAGCTTTAGTTGAGAATGAGACAGGAAAAAGTTTGAAGTGTCTCAGATCAGATAATGGAGGTGAATATTGCATCAAGGAGTTTGATGATTACTATTCATACCATGGGATTCATAGAGAGAAGATAGTTCCAAGAACACCACAAGAAAATGGTGTGTCAGAAAGGATGATCAGGACAATCATGGAGCGTGCAAGGAGTATGAGATTGCATGCTGGTTTGCCCTTATATTTCTGGGAAGATGTTGTAGATACTATTGTTTACTTAATAAATATAGGACCTTCAAGCTCTTTGGATGGTAGAATTCCAAAGGAGGAATGGACAGGAAAAAAGGTAAACTATTCTTTTTTGGAAACTTTCGGTTGTGAAGCATTTGTCCATATTGATAAAGAAAATAGAACAAAGCTTGAGGAAAAATCCAAGAAGTGTACCTTTATTGGATATGGTGTTAATGATTTTGGTTATAGCTTATGGGATTATCAAAATAACAAAATCATTAGGAGTAGAGATGTCATATTCAATGGGAAGGTCATGTACAAAGATCAATTGCAGGGAAAGAAACGGGAAAAAGAAAAACAAGAATACACAATGCTTGATGAGATCACTGAAAAAGAAATTCCAAAGGAACCAGAAAATCAAAATGTAGAACAACAGGAGCAGCAAGTACCTCAAACACCTACAAGTGTTGTTAGAAGATCTACCAGATTAAGTATACCCCCTGAATGATACTCTCCTTAATTGTATTATTTATTGTTGACTGATTCTGGTGAACCAGAATGTTATGAAGAGGCAATGCAAGTAGACACCAAAAATAAGTGGGAGCAAGGCATGAAAGAGGAAATGGATTCCTTCGCAAATAACCAGACTTGGGACTTGATTCAGTTGCCTGTGGGAAAAAGAGCATTGCAGAATAAATGGGTTTACAAGTTGAAGGAAGAAGATGGAGGAGAAAAGCAGTACAAGGCTAGACTTGTTGTAAAGGGGTTTGCACAAAAGAAAGGTATATATTTTGACGAAATAGTTTCTCCTGTTGTTAAAATGACTTCAATTAGGACTATTTTAAGTCCTATGGCAGTAGAAGATTTGCATATTGAACAGTTAGATGTAAAAACAACTTTTCTCCATGGGGATTTGGAGGAAGGGATTTATATGAAGCAGCCACAGGGGTATGAGGTCAAAGGGAAGGAGAATTTGGTATGCAGGTTGAAGAAGAGATTTTATGGACTAAAGAAAGATCCAAGGCAGTGGTATTTGAAGTTTGACACGTTTATGACAGAACAGGGTTATAGTAGATGTCATTCTAATCATTGTGTTTATTTTAAAAAGATAGAAAATGGAAGCTTTATTGTCTTGCTATTGTATGTAGATGACATGCTTGTTGCAGGGTATAATATGAAGGATATAAATGTGCTCAAGAAGAAATTAGCCAATTCATTTGCAATGAAGGATTTGGGTGTTGCAAAGAAAATACTTGGCATGAGAATAACAAGAGATAGAAAAAATCACAAATTGAAATTATCTTAGGGTGAGTACACAGAGAAGGTGTTGGAGAGGTTTAGAATGCAGAATGAAAAACTAGTTAATATACCTTTGGCCAGCCATTTCAAATTAACAAAGGAAATGTGTCCCAAGACACAAGAGGAGATAGAATATATGTCCAGGGTCCCTTATTCATCAGCAGTTGGCAACTTGATGTATGCAATGGTTTGCACAAGACCAGATATTGCACATGCAGTGGGATTTGTGACCAGTTATATGAACAATCCTGGTAAAGAACATTGGGAGGCAATAAAGTGGATTCTTAGGTATTTGAATGGTACTACTAGTCATGCATTATGTTTTGGAGGATCAAACACTTTTCTATAGGGACATGTTGATTCATATATGGCAGGTGATAAAGACAACATGAGGAGCACCACATGGTATGTTTTTACTATAGGTGGTGTTAGCGCTCTGTAATTTTCCAAGAGGTTGTTAGGAAGAAGAAATCTACGAGAGGTAACTTTATCCAACCGCTTTTGAAGCTGGGATCTAGACCTTCCAACTTTAGAGAGGGATCTCTCTATTCGATTTAAATCTGTTTCAAATGTTTAAATATTAGGCTAGATAAATAGATAAGTCGATCTTATGTAGTAGTGTTGTTGAGTTGGTTGAAATAGTTTACACATCCATTGGGCTATGGGGTCCCTGTCATAAAGATGAAATCCAAACCAGAAAAACAAAGGAACCTTTCACAGGGCGAGATAATATAATCACTGGATTCTTTGGTAGCGTAAATGAGGAATAGCAGAAAAGATGAGAAAGACAATTACAACAAAGAAGCAATTAAGAATTTCTTTATTGTAAAATGAAAATATCAACACTTAAACCTTTTGAGTCAGAAACAGGGTATACAAGATAAATCCTGCAACTTTCATTACTTCCAAAGATTAGATTTAGAAAAAAGTATGATAACAAAGTGAGAATAACATTTAACTTAGAGAGAACAACATCACCAGTGAGTACACGCAAGAATCCTGTAAAAGTGCCTCCTTGTATTAATGGAAGATCTCTTCAAAAATATTACAATCTGATAGCTTGCAGGGTGTGAAGATCAACAACCCTCAATACATCGAAATATGAAGTATTTTTAACTCAAAATTACAAATGACCCTGTCATTAATGACCAGGACGTGCTAAATATGTTTTTAGCCTAACTAAGTTAACAAATTTCATAAATCTAGGAAATGCTTGATGATGTGGTGTAACTGCATGCTGATTTCTGGGTGGGCCATTGATGAAGCCTCTACACAACCTCATTTGACTGGACAAATGACTGGGTTGGGACATCTCATCTGCTACTCGATCAAATCACAGAGTTCCTCCCATCGAAGATGACTGGGGACGTTGACTTTGAGTAGCCTTCGATACACTTCGTCCATTTCTGTGTACTTTGCGAAGGTAGGTTTGGTGACGAAGATGTATTGAATCTCATGGTGAATACTGATGTCCCACTGAAGTGCATCTAGAAATGCCTTTCCAGTGATGCTGGCTTGAATTCCTGCGAACTTTGAACTATCCTTAGCCACATCATCCAATATCTTCTTGTAGTCTGGGAGTGTCATCAATTTGTCATTGATTACCTTCAGACCAGGAAGACCTTTCTTCTGTAGAGCCTCAATCTTACTAAAAATTATTTGTACCCCTAGGTCCATGGCCTGAACCTTTTCTTCCAGCTGAAGCATTAATCCTCTCTTGGTCAAAACTTTTTTGACCTCAAGGATGGTCTCTGTTCTGTCTTCAATTTTCATCTCTTCCAGCTCTTCCCTGGTCTTAGAATTTATTAAATTGATGATCTCGTTCGCCTGTGTTGACATCTCTCCCAATTCTGATCTGATCTTCTCAATGGCTTGTTTGATTCTCTGCACCAATTCCTTTTTCTCAAACATGATCTGTATCATGGGCCATGTCTCTTTCATGGACTTGGTGATGTTTATCCATACACTTTCTTTAACCTCAGGCAAAGTTTTTCCTGCCACTGTTTGCTTCCGGAGCTGTTGTAACTCTTGTTTGAGCTGATCTGTCACCTACTTTTCCTTAGATAGGCTGATCTGAAAGGAAGATTTGAGTTCCTAAAGGTTCTCAATCTCCTTTTTGAGCCTGCTGATCTCTGTTTCCTGTAGGTTCATCTTTTCCATAGACTTAGCCAGGTCGACTGTCTTTTCGAGGGATGTCAATGGAGTAGCGGATGAGACTTCTGTCACTGATGCTGTTCTCACTCCTGAAATTGGAATGGCACTCAATGGAATGACTTCCATTGGCTTCAGTTGTTCTTTCTCTTTTACTAGCTTCTCCATCTCAGCTTCCATTTCCTTTAGTTGTGCATACTGCTCCATGAGTAGCTTGAGCATTTCATCTTTTTCTCCTTTTTGCTTTGCTATTTCCTTTGCCTGCAAATCCTCTGTGGGTGGGAGTTTGAATTGTTTCCTTAAGGAGGCTATGTCAACATTCTTCTTTTTAATCATCTCCTCGGCTTCTTTCATGTTCGAAGGATCGTAACCGATCTTGAGGACCAGTTCCTCCAAAGTCTTGATCCTATTGTCCTTGGAAAAGGACGATATCTTCTCTAACTTCAGTTGTGTTTGAATGTTGTTCAGGGACACTTGCAATTTGGACGCAGTAGTGGAAGCATGCGCCAGCGTATAAAAGACCATTTCCCCTGTCTACTTGTGTAGATCCATCTGATCGGTTGGATGCACATCCTTCGTCTAGAATTTGAAGGTGGCCCTTTTGTAATTAATGATCACCTTTGGATCTGGCACCTATTCCAGGAGGAATGCCATATGCATTCTACCCTTCTCGGTGTCGAATGTTGATAGCAGTCTATGTTGTGCAGTCGACGTTTGCTTCTAGAATTGGGTGCAAGTGTTGCTGGTCAGGTTTTGGTTTCCTTTTTTTATCAACTCATATTTTTCAAAGATACTCAGCTTCGGTCCTACCTTGCCTAGTTGGGTGGTTGATGAAGAATCTATAGTTTTCTTCGTCAATGCTGAGGTTATGACATGCTGGGGGCTTGCACCCAGGGGTGGTCTATAAACCTTGGTCACTGTACTAGATATGGCTTCTTTTTCCCCGGTCGGGCCAGGAATTGAAATGGTCTTAGGCCTCTTGGTATGCAACTGGAATTCTTCTGATGATACCTCAGTGACAGGTGGAGATAAATCCTACCTAGGCATTTTCTCTTTTGGAACCTGTGGTGTGGTTGTTTGAGATACAGTGGCCGGGGGATCCTGCTGTTCTGCTTCGACCAAGGTATTAGGTTCCCAGGCTGTCTGGTTTGCGAATTTCTTGACTTCAGGCCTAGCTTCGTGGGTGTATGGGATGCTCTTGTTTTTCACTCTCATCTCGGAGATAATCCCACAAGGATCGTAATGCCATGGGAAACCCATGAAGAACTTCATTTCCTTGACCTGTTTGCTTCTTCTCCAACGCCATGATTGTTGCAGATGAAAGAGCTAATCTGCCCTTTGATTCTGAGCTGTTGCTTTTTCTTTAGTGACACAAAATGGATATCATCAGAGTTTATCATCTGCCTTATATATTCCAAAGTGAAAATTCTAACAGGCAGGTATTTGGGCAGCTTATACGGTGCCAACTCAGACCCGTATACTCTTATCTCAGTGTGATTTTGGTATAAATACCAATCACCTGTCTTTGTGTGATCCGAGTGTTTCAGTATTAATCCGTAAGTGCGGACACGAACTGATCTCCCTAGTTCCACCTGGATCTAGGACAAAACGTGATAGAATAATACACTTTCCGTAGATCTCGCCTATTGAGTGGACTAAGAGATAAGGATTATGGACATACCTTATGAACGCTTTCCTTAGGTCTCTATTGTTCCAATCTTCGCTCCAATGCTCTTGCACCATTCAGATCACAACATCACAAACCAATCAAAGTGAAGGCAGATTAATATATTCAATAGCTACTCTATACATGTGATCAAGGAATCATGTAATAAAGTGACATCATCTTTATGGGAAAGGGACATATTACTGTATTGAATTAATTGAAAGTGAAACTTACAACCTGAGCCTTGATGTCGTAGGTCTCCTTTTAATGGCTCCTAGCTCTGACACACACACTTGCTCATGCATGAAGAAAATCAACTACTTGTGATGACCTTGTTGTAGTCTCTTGCTGCTGTAGCATCAGTCCTTCATACAGGCTTCCAACAATTCTCCAATCAATCTCTTGCTAGCTTGCTTGTAACTTTTTCCATGAGCAATATCCTCAATATATAGGGGAAGATAACTTAGTTACTTGGATATAAAATGATCCCAAAATATCTGGAATGCCAGTACTTGAATAATCATTCGTTAGCCAACTCATTCTTCTCGAAGATTCTCTTCTAGAAGGCTCGAGAACTTCATCGTTTTTCCATTTAAGAAGATGTTCTCACCCTAGCCTTTGTTACAGTGTGAACTATTCGCACCCTAGCTTAAGGAAGCCTGTGAGAATCAGACATTCTCGCAGGCAAGTATATAGGCAGCCTGCGAACTCCTTGAAAAATATAGTTTCTGGAAACAAACAAGTGCAACTTTTCTCAAGAAAGTATTCTTATTGAAGAGCTTGATTTTCCTATCACCATGACATCATCATAACATCATCACGATGACCAAAATTGTGGATAACAGAATGCCCCCCAAAGTCTGAGAGTGGAATCAGTGACAGTCGACGGACGTTGTAAGCAGCATGTGTGTGTCAAGAACCAAGAGCGCATCTAATCGGAAACCTGCAAACATCCAAGCATCGGCAGAATATCATATGTATCCCTTCTGAGGTAGGCATTCCCATACTCATATCATAGACTAATGAAATCATAAATAAAGGTCATGGCCACCAATCATACACTGTGGATCCATTCCATCATAATATAGCATAGCCACCTGAATACACTGTGGATCTATGCGACAAATGTTTAGTCAAGACGACATAGCCACGAAACATACACAGTGGATCTATGTGTCACAAATTATACATACTCCATCGCAACCTGGATCATAAAGATAATGTCTAGGGTCTTCAACCTCATCGCCCAAAGTACGAATCTAACCATGTGATTACATGTGCCGAAGTCGAACATGGTAGAAACCTCTTGATTATCGGTCATTGACGTAACCGTTAACAAGTGCGAGGGAAATCACCATTGATGTCAATGACTCCCAAGGTACTAAAGTACAATCCATCGACTGTGAATAAATGAGTTGAAGTCAAACAGTCGACGGAATCTTTTGATCAGAGGTCAATGATGTAAACCCACTGTCGAAAGAGAGGAAACTTGCCATTGAGGCATGCAAGCTCCAAGGTACTGAATGATTTCTAAGTCTTAATCCCGGATAATGCGCTGATGTCGATGAAACAAGACTCGTCACAGGAGGGCCTTGATGTATCCCCCATCAATGAAATGAAATAAGTAACATAGTTTGAAAGTGAAACAGAGCATGTAACAATTGGACTTTGGACACAGGGAAGGCCGACACGAAAAGAATGGATAACTGCAGATGGTCGACTCAAAATAGAGGTTTCGAACAGACTGCTCTTGAACATATGAATGACACAACCAATGATTTGGCAGTATTGACTCAAATACGACACATGGAAAGACCTTGTTATCAAATTGAATGAGAGGTAAATGGATTATCCAAACCGGTTTCAGATGACGAATAGGGAGTGTCATGTCCAAGAGCGACTCTTACTGCCAATTAATGTAAAGATGAAACATATCCCTTTCCCAAATTTTCCCCCACCATTTCTGGCAAGTACCTCTTTACTTTTATGCAAGCTTGAAGAGGATCACATATGCTTGTCGATATAAGCTCATCCTTCGGACGAGTCCCTCGGAGTATTTTTAACGAACCCTAAGAAGGAGTGGTTCGGTCCCATTATGGGTCTGTCAATGTTTGTTTAACGAGTCCAGAGATAGTAAACTCGAAGGTTTTTCAAGATTATAGAGTTTGGAAAAACACTTAAAAGAGAACTCTCTCAGTTCCTTTTTCATACAATAGTCCAACGAGACCCAAAAAGGGTTAAACTATCGCTCGAAGGACGCATACTTCAAATACTTTATTGAGCGTGAAAATAGCAAGGTCGCTCGGCAATCTTTTCTTGTTTAGAGAGTCTGAAAAAAGCTTAAAGATAACTCCAGGGGGGCTCCTTTTTCGTGTAACCACAGGGAGCCCGGAAAAGGGATAAAACAACGCTCGATCACGTTCTTATGTTTTTAACAAGCACAAGAACGGATAAAAAACGCCTGAGGTTTTATATCAAAACCCCAGCAAACAACCAAAAATATACCACACCATAGAAAAAATCGTCTAATACCCTTCATGTTACACACCTGCAAAGCATTTTAATCATTTCCTCATTAGCCAATAGGGTTAAATAATGAAAAAATATAAAAAACCCTATTTTTACATAGTGAAAAAGTAACAAAAATGAATTCATAACTCATTCACCATACCATTTACCCTTTTTACTATTTGAGAGCAAAAATTCCATTTTACCCTCTATTTTCATTGTCGATTTTTGGGAGCTTCTGGCCATCATTCCTCGAGCCGTCTGCAGTGATTTGGTAAGCTCTCCATCCTTAATATTTGCATGGTTTAAATTCATGATTTAATTGGTTAAATATTAAGTTTTTAGTGGATTTTTAAACCCTACACGCGCAAAAGGATTCTCGCAGGCTGCCCATACGGGGCCTACGAGAAGTCCTCATTCTCGCAGGTGGGCTTGAGGTAGAGTGCGAGAAGTTCACACTATGCGCTATAAGCCACCTGCGAATAGTGCAGAGCCCAAACAATTGTGTAATGTTTAGCCAATAAAACCAATTTTTTCCATGTTTTGGATTATTAATTATCTTCATATGGTTGCCATGCAGGTTAACAACCCTCATTATGGTGCTTGAATGGAGAGAACGGGAACATGAGGAAGACAATACAAATGCCGAGAATCACCCTCAAACCATTTCCGCTTTAAGAGATTGCGGTCTCCTGAAGTATTTTCGAATCCCGAAAATGAGAGCCCAAGTGCGATTGCTAGAGTACTTGATCCGAATGTGGGACCCGTATCAACAAGTCTTCAACGTGGGAGCTTACACCTTGAGCATAGACATCAAGGACATCTATTTCTTGACTGGGTTATCAAGATGGGGATCCTATGTTAGTTTGACCGGCAGCTGAAGGGGTGGTCTAAAAATGAGCGAGTATTGCAGGTAGTACTGCGTGCCTGAGGCTGAACGTCAGAAAGGGAAGGTGGACATTTGGGGAGTGATAGACATAACTCTCCGTAAAATTCTCTTCACTATCGCTCAGATGGCAGGAAGTGCTGCCCCACATATGGATCTGCAGAGCTATTTTCAGTATGCCATCGAGTGTATTGAGCCCCGGGTCTTCAACTGGGCTGATGTCGTTCTACGCAGTCTTAAAAAAAAAACTGACCAAATGCAGGCGTGGAGATTTAAAATAGTTCGGGTATGGATCTCTTTTGGTGTCCTTCTTCTACGAGAGGGTCCCGGTGTTTAGGCTTCAGGCTGATTGGCAGTTTTCGGGTCCCAGGGACCCAAGGATGTTACGATGGTGCCAGCTCATGGCCCGACATGTGGCAGGGCCTATCGTCAGGTATGACGATCGTTTCTTCGACTGGCTTCAAGGCCAGGTGCTGATGATAGAGGATTACGTATATGTGGGTTTAGATTTCCGTGGTGATCCTAACCTTGCACTGCCTGAAGATGCACAATGGGGAAACCTCGGTAAGAAATACACCGATTTTAATTTTTTAAATGTTTTTGTATTTTTGATATATTTAAATGTTTTTTGTTTATAGATTTATCTGAAGATTAATACCAAAATTTTGTTGATAACACAGACGTTGGAGCATATAGACCTGCTGGTAGTTCTCCTGTTCAGTGTCGAGGAGAGGCAACGGTAGCAGTTCTACAGTATGCCGAGGACTACTTGACAGTGGAACAGAACTTAGAGGGCCTTATGGCAGATGTTCCAGAGATGCCCCTGGAGGAGATTCCACGGCGCAATCAGCATCACACTGTGGGAGTCTCAGCCTCTATGGGTCGCTTGCTCTGTAAAGTTGCTAGGACATTAGTTTGTTACCGTGAACATCATTAGTGATGTCATTTTGTAGAAGCCATGAGCTTCCATTTTTGATATTTTGGTATTCGGACAACCATTTTGTAAAAAACAAACTTTGATCGTTATATATATATATATGGTTTCTACCGGCTTACTCTACATTGTGTACATTTTTAATGTGTTTGATTTATAAATTTTTCAAATGTCTGTCCAATACATAATTAGCTAAAGCATCTGTTAATGTATTAAGACGTCTAGGAATGTGTTGATATTCAATATGATCAAAATATCATTCCAAGAGGTGAATCCGCAAATATACTCTTAATAAAGTAGGACTTCGAATAGAATATACATTACTGAGCTGTAGTACTACCAACTGCGAGTCAAGTCGGACAACCAAATGAAAAATTCCAATAGAAATAGCATCAACCAATAGTTCAACAATGGCGCTATACTCTGCGATATTGTTGGTTGCTCGGCCAAGACATATACCTCGTAGAGATATGAGTTCGTTTGTCGGGGCATAGATTGCCCAAGCAGTGGAAGCTAGGTTCCGAGTACTATGACTAGCTCCATCAACGAAGCCAATATAAGGTAGCGAATACTCCGACATCTGGCAATCAAACACAACGTCACGTAAGGGGAGAGACCAGATAACGTCAAAAGAAAAATTAAAGTAACACACACACGCAGTATGATACATAAAATACAAGTACTCACGCACAAATAACTTATGCATAGTACTTCTTTAAGTACAACCCATTCCTGGTTTCACTCAAAGGCACACCATCATAATCCACTAGTTCATACGCTCCTTTTTCCAACACTTTGCTGACAATGTAGGGACCACGCCACATAGGTTCAAATTTCCCGGCTCCTAGGACATCTTTATCTTGTTCATACAGAAGAACAAGATCTCCTTCAGAGAACATGCGAGGCTTGACATGCTTGTCAGACTGTGCCTTAACGCGCTTCTTTTGGGCTTCTATTACTAAAGTGGCATCACGTAGGGTCTCGTATAATCGCATCAAATACAACAGACGTTCTTCTTCGGCAGAAGTATTAGGTAAGAGCTCTACAACTAGCTTCAAAGAAGGTATTTTGCATTCTATTGGTAGAATGGCTTCCATGCCATAAACTAAACGAAAGGGTGTAAATCCCATGGCAGACTTAACAGATGTTTGATACGCCCACAATGCTGAAAACAACATCGTGTGCCAGCTAGTCTTATGTATGCCTATCATCCGTCGAATCATCATTATAAGAACCTTGTTGATAGCTTCGACCTGGCCATTAGCCTGTGGATAATAGGGTGTTGAGCTGTCATGACGAAGGCCCAAATTCTCTGTAAGCTCTGACATCATATAATTCCTAAAATGACTACCGTGATCGATAATGATAGCCTGAGGGACACCGAAGCGAGTGATGACATGGTTGAAAAGAAATAACGCTGCAGTCTTCCCAGTATTATCGAATGTCGGCATTGCCTCGGTCCACTTTGTAAAATAATCAACTGCTACAATAATATAGCCATGCCCCTCGACTGAGTGAGGGTGACATGTCATGAAATCAATGCCCCATTTAGAAAAAGGACCTACTGAGACTACAGGGTGAAGGGGAGCGGGATGTGACCGAATTTTCTGTTGATAGGTTTGGCAGGCATGACACTTCTAGACAGCAGTGATGCAGTCATTGAACAGAGAAGGCCAAAAGTATCCTGCACGTAAGATCTTCTGGGCAGTAGCATACCCAAACATATGACCGCCACATGCTCCTGAATGGCAGTCATTCAAATATTTCTCAGCTTCGTCGAAAGTTAAACAACGTCGAAAGACAGAGTCGATACCTCGACGGTAAAGAGTATCGCCGAGGATAAGATACTGACGAGCCTGATAGCGTACACGACGTCGTTCATTACTGGACAAGGAAGGCCAAAAAGTTTGAGTTTGGAGATACATAATGATATCTCTGTACCAAATATCATCAGTACTGATAAGGAAAAGTGATTCGTCAGGTAACGAACCAACTGCTACACCTTCTGTGGCAGAGTGGGGGAAATAACAAATTAACTCAGCGAAAACCAATGATTTCTTCGACGTGGCTCGATCGAATTCCAAGTCGAACTCCCAGAGAATAACAATCCACTTGGAGTACTTGGCCCCTAGCAATTGACGTGTCAATATATGTTGCATGGGGTTGCAATGAGAAATCACAGTGGCTTTTCTGGACAGAATATAATGATGAAAATGTTGAACTGTTTGAACAACATCCAAAGCCAGCTTCTCAACATGTTGGTACTTGACTTCCGTTGATGATAAACTTCTACTCAAGTAATAGATAACATGTTTATCGTGGTTATCATCCTCTTGAACAAGGACCATGCCGATGGTATACTCAGAAACAGCCAGGTAAAGAAATTAATCTCTACTATAATCAGGAGGGAATAGAAGAGGAGCTTTAGTTAGGGATAGCTTTAGAGCTTCGAAAGCGTTGTTAGCAACTTTATCCCAAACAAACTCAGAACCTTTCTTTAAAAGACATGTGAAACCACGAGTAATCTCGGCGTAATTCGGGATGAAACGATGAATAAAGTTTGCTTTCCCCTGCAAACTTTGTAGCTGGCACAGTGAAGAAGGAGGAGGAAGATTGAGAATCGCCTCAACCTTGATAGGATCTACCCGGATCCCCTGACGTGAAACAATGAAACTGAGAAGATGGCCGGACTCTATGCAAAATATGCATTTATGAGGGTTCAGACGAATGCGATAGAACCGACAACGGATGAAAATGGCTCGGAGATGATTGGGGTGATCAACTCGGTGCAGAGAATGGGCTGGAAAGTCATCCAAATAAGGTTGAACGATATGCTTTATGTCGTGAAACGCATAAGACATAGCACGCTGAAATGTTGCACCTGCGTTCTTCATACCGAAGGGAAGTTTTCTGTAGGTGAAAGTACACCAAGGACAAATAAAAGCGATTTTATGTTGGTCCTCAGGAGCGATATTAATCTGGTTATAGCCGGAAAATCAATCCATGAGGGAAAAGATTTCGCTACCGGCACAGTCATCGACGATCTGGTTTACGAACGGGGTCGGAAAGTTGTCCTTGGGACAAGATTTATTAATATCCCGATAATCGACGCAAACACGTATACTTCCACCTTTTTTATCAATCGGTACAGGGTTGGAAACCCACTCTGTCAAAGCCATGGGGTAAATAAAACCGGCTTTAAGAAGTTTTCCAACCTCGAGTTTAATGGCTTCCGCTTTACGTGGATGGACAGGACTGAGGCGCTGCCGTACTGGTTTAACTCCAGGGTACTTTTTTATCTCATGCACAATGATAGATGGGTCGATACCCGGCATCTCTTCGTAACTCCAGGCAAAAACATCTCGAAATTCCTTAAACAAAGAAGTATAGGTAACAATTTCCTCTGGAGAACACGAAGCTCCAATGTGAACATTTTCAGTTATCCCAGGTTTCACTGAAATATCGATGGGAATTGTAGGAGAAATATTACTTAGGTTCCCTTCCGCAAACACATCACGTGTAGACCCAGGAACAATCATTGTGACAACAACGGTCGACGGAGTCGAAACCCGTTGGTAATTCTCGAGAGTGTGTTGTTCCAGAAACAATATGGAACGATGATGCCCATCGTCCCAAGGTGTATCGGCCATGATGTACATGATCATCTCATCAGTGGGAAAGACGACACGGAAAGGATCAGGAGACAACTCCTCCAGAGAGGGTGTAGAAGATGTTGTCGATTGAATCGCATGATAAGCAGACTCAACCAGACTTAACGGCATAACGTTGCCGAAACGAGCTTGATCTCCAGGATCAGGGACTATCCAAGGGTCAAAAGACACCGGAAGTTCATGAGGAACGACGAAGATCATATTAATCGAAGCAACTGAAGGGCGTAGAATATCGGGTGGTGGTGGTATGGGAAAAGTACCCATTAACGAAGAGTCTTTTAAAAGACCGACTCCAACATTCTCATAACCTGGCGGGGTTTTAGCTATGAATGGCACATTTCCAGTGCGAGTATCGGAATTAAATAAGGCAAGTTGATCAAATGTAACCACTCTTCCCTGGTGAGGGAATCGTAGGACACGGAAAAGTGTTGACACTACAGCGCGCATGGAATCTACCCAGCTACGACCAAGAAGAAGATTATAATCTAAGGGAGAATCGAAAACTTCCACTTCAACTTGGACGGTCTTACCTTCTAGAGTGACAGGCAATGAGGAAAGAATTCCGCAAGGCTTAAAACCAGAGCCATTAAAGGCTTTCAGAGTATTTTGTGATTCCATTAAGGGAGGAGAGCCAATCTCTTTCCAACAAGTAAGAGACATTACACACGTAGAGGCCCCCTCATTTACAACTGTCCGACAAATGCTCTTGTCAGCAACAATAACTTGTATCTAAAAAGCAAGTTGAGAGGGAAACCTTGGAACATGTTCGTCCAAGTCAAAGACTATCAAATTTGAGTTAGTAGGATCAATTCCACCTATAGCTTTCAACAGAGCCCTTCGTTGCGCAGGACAAGATTGAAGGACTTCAAGGGCAGATATCGCTGAAGGTGCTTGGGCCAGATCTTCCACAATACTGTAGTTCTAGGCCGCACGAGCGTGAGGATTGAATGCCGACTTGTGAACAACACCTTTCGGGGGTCGTAGGACTGTATCAAGACTCGGTCATTCGAGATGAAGAGGACCGTTTGTAGGTGGATTTGGTGGAGAGGATGGTACCAGATCAGGAGGTAAATCATCAACCTTCTCTTTAGAAGAAGTATAGTCTTTAGCTCTAGTTGCGATTGCAACGTCATTCTTCTTAGAATCACTGGTGCACATCAAAACATATGATGTGGTAGAAGTAGAAGGTTGGT
>ML782999.1:202551-227167 GCA_009831015.1 Picea engelmannii
TTCCGCTTCTAGAAGGATCTTCCTCTAGATGCTTCTTTTTAGTATAAATAGGAGTCGAGGGTATGAGAACCCTAGCTTGGATATTATTGTAATAGAGCACTGCTTGACTGGAGGTTGCCCCCTCGAAGAGGCCTGTGAACATTTCTATCTGATTCAAGTGCTATTTCTGTTGCTATTTCATATATCATTTCTGTGTATTGTGAAGATTATGCTGGATATTTTACTGTTATTCTGTCATTTCTAGCATTTCGTTTATGTTCTGCATATTTTATATATCTGGTATCTTGCACATCTACTTCAGGTCCGAACAGAAGTTCAGGTTGATCATATGTAAGGTTCATAGTATCTGAATGATTTGTTGATCCAACAGTTAAGGCTTTCGTACCTATATTAGGTTCAATGGTCAGTTCTTTAATCACTTGTGAATGATAGGCATCTTTGTTCATCAACTCGGAAAGTGGAATGGGAATTTTTACTTTGGCTAATTCCCCTTCGAGGCTAAAAGGTGTAGGGAATCTACTTTGGCTCATCAATTTTGGTTTGTCTACCACATTCTTCTAGCTAGAAGTACTTGGTTGATTAACTGATGAAACCTCAGGCTGCAACGATCTTTTCAGAATAGTAAGGTTTCTTTTCTCGGGAACTTCGGCAGTACTCTTCTTAGGAATCTTCTCGGCAGATGGCTTAGAGGCTTTCTTGGTTTCAACTACCTTCTTCGTTTCAATCGTCTTTTTTGGGGAACTCCCTTCTGTATTTTTACTCCACAGATTGTATTGCCGGTGTACCTCCAGAATGGCATTTTCGAATGCCTGTTGTTTGGCATCTTCATCTTCTTCACTTACTTTTGTTTGATTTAGAAGAAAGAGTTCTTTCTCTTCTTGGGTAAGGAAAATAGATTCGTTATCGTGAATTCCCATGAGATTTATGTGGGTATCCTCTAGTTCCTCAATCACTTCCTCCCCTTCATCAGCATAATTTTCTTGTAGGGGAGGTATGATCTGTTGATCCAGACCTCTCTGATCTGTTTGATCCCTAGGATCTCTCTGTCTGATTTGAGGAGGGTTTCTCTTGATGTTAGGATTCTGAACTAGAGGAGCTAGTGGATTTTCTCTTGGAGGATTTCTTTCTGACACATTAAGTCTTTCCATCATTCTTTCCATTGATCTGGCCAAGGAATCTAGTTTGGAATCCGAGGTTGATGTGGAAGGCTCCTCTTTAATTGTGACTCTGCTCTCTGACCTCTGTCGTGCCCTTTTTGCTAACAAATTGGCTTCTACACTTATTGCGCTTTTCTGCATGTCCTCCAGGGTGGTAGAATTTCTTTCCCTTAGTTGGTATGACATATCGACATCAAAACCATCAGGGAATTTTATCAATGCCAAACCCTATGGAGGTTTGACTTTGGTTGGGATTGCGTTGTACAGGTTATTGAAACGAGTGCAGTAATCTTGTACTGACTCACCTTGATTTCTTCTAATATTTTCGTATTCTGACAATATTTGGAGAGGGTTTTTCTTTACCTCCCATCTGTCTAGAAAACTCCTTTGAAATACAGTAAGGTTAAGGATTGAGGTGGCACGTAAACCTTTATACCATTTTTTAACGTCACCTGTCAAACTCTGGGAAAAAAATCTCATTTGAACATCAACCTCATCTACTTCGTGCAGGTCAAAATAATCATTCATTTTATCAATGTGTTGTTGGGTGTTCAGAGGTCCTATACCATCGAACTGTGGGAGTCTCATTTGATAGTCTTGGGGCATGGCATGAAGGGGCGCAACCAACACCAAGGGAGCGTACCTTGCTTCCATGATAGGTGGAGGAGGTGGGATAAAAAACTGGATGATAGGCAAGGTAGCGACGGAAGACGAGGACGAGGAGGGACCAACCAATAACGAGGGAGTGGTTCACGGTTTAGCATTGGGAGATAGAACTTCATGAGTCCGGGGTTGTAAAATGGTTGGGTCCAAAATGACTTTAGTTACAAAACTATCGGATCTTGTCCTAACCAGGCTTTTTTCAGAAGGGGTGTCAAAGTCAGGGTTTTGAAAGGTAACGAGCTCTCCTGAATAGGAAAGGGACTTATGAAAGAGAGTATGACTTACTGAACCTTCAGCTACAGTTTTTTTCCTGAGGAGATGCTCTAGGTTATCTATTACTATCGTAGGTTCTGGGTCTGGATGAGATCGAGTATAAACTTTTTTGGGAGCCAGATTTCTTTTTGATTTATATATATATAATTT
This sequence comes from Picea engelmannii, assembly GCA_009831015.1. Taxonomy (NCBI): domain Eukaryota; kingdom Viridiplantae; phylum Streptophyta; class Pinopsida; order Pinales; family Pinaceae; genus Picea; species Picea engelmannii. The sequence continues at coordinate 204,795 of ML782999.1, forward strand.
TTAGTTTTATGAGTCTGAAAATAATATGTACAAATTTTAATCAACCTCTAAACATTACTTTCTTCTCAAATTTGCAATATTTTCATAAACAAACTTTCTTCTTAGGGAAAAGAAAACGTGAAGTTATAAATTTTTAGTTCTGTTCTTCCCCAGTGGATTCACCACTATGTTAGCGCTCTATAAATTTACAAGAGGTTGTTAGGAAGAAGAAATCTATGAGAGGTAACTTTATCCAACTTCTTTTGAAGCTGGGATCTAGCCCTTCTAACTTCAGAGAGGGATCTCTCTATTTGATTTATATCTGTTTCAAATTTTTAAATATTAGGCTAGATAAATAGATAATTCGATCTTATGTAGTAGTGTTGTTGAGTTGGTTGAGATAGTTTACACATCCATTGGGCTATGGGGTCCATGTCATAAAGATGAAATCCAAACCAGAAAAACAAAGGAACCTTTCACAGGGCGAGATAATATAATCACTGGATTCTTTGGTAGCGTAAATGAGGAATAGCAGAAAAGATGAGAAAGACAATTACAACAAAGAAGCAATTAAGAATTTCTTTATTGTAAAATGAGAAGATCAACACTTAAACCTTTTGATTCAGAAACACGGTATACGAGATAAATCTTGCAACTTTCGTTACTTCCAAAGATTAGATTTAGAAAAGAATATGATAACAAAGTGAGAATAACATTTAACTTTGAGAGAACAACATCACCAATGAGTACAGGCAAGAATCCTGTAAAAGTGCCTCTTTGTATTAATGGAAGATCTCTTAAAAAATATTACAATCTGATACCTTGCAGGGTGTGAAGATCAACAACCCTCAATACTTCTAAAGATGAAGTATTAATAACTCAAAATTACAAACGATCTTGTCATTAATGACCAGGATGTGCTAAATCTATTTTTAGCCTAACTAACTTAACAAATTTCATAAATCTAGGAACTGCTTGATGATGTGGTGTAACTGCATGCTAATTTATGGGTGGGTCGTTGATGAAGCCTCTGCATGACCTCATCTGAATGGACAAATGACTGGGCTGGGACAGCTCATCTACTACTCGATCAGGTCACAGTGTTCCTCCTATCAAAGAAGACTGGGCACGTTGACTTTGAGTAGCCTTCGATACACTTCGTCCATTTCTGTGTACCTGGCGAAGGTAGTTTTGGTGACCAAGATGTATCGAATCTCATGTTGAATACTGATGTCCCACTGAAGTGCATTTAGAAATGCCTTGCCAGTGATGTTGCCTTGAATTCTTGTGAACTTTGAACTATCCTTAGCCACATCAGCCAATCTCTTCTTGTAGTCTGGGAGTGTCAGCAATTTTTCATTGATTACCTTCAGACCAGCAAGACCTTTCTTCTGTAGAGCCTCAATCTTACTAAAAAATATTTGTACCCCTAGGTCCATGGCCTGAACCTTTTCTTCCAGCGGAAGCATTAATCCTCTCTTGGTCAAAACTCTTTTGACCTCAAGGATGGTCTCTGTTCTGTCTTCAATTTTCAGCTCTTCCAGCTCCTCCCTGGTCTTAGAATTTAGGAACTTGATGATCTCGTTCGCCTGTGTTGGCATCTCTCCCAATTCTGATTTGATCTTCTCAATGGCCTGTTTGCTTCTCTGTACCAATTCATTCTGCTCAAACATGATCTGTATCATGGGACATATCTTGTTCATGGACTTGGTGATGTCTGTCCATACACTTTCTTTAACCTCGACCAAAGTTTTTCCTGCCATTGTTTGCTTCCAGAGCTATTGTAACTCTTGTTTGAGCTGATATGTCACCTACTTTTCCTTGGAGAGGTTGATCTGAAAGGAAGATTTGAGTTCCTAAAGGTTCTCAATCTCCTTTTTGAGCCTGTTGATGTTTGTTTCCTGCAGGTTCATCTTTTCCATAGATTTAGCCAGGTCGGTTGTCTTTTCCAGGGATGTCAATGGAGTAGCGGATGGGACTTTTGTCACTGATGCCATTCTCACTCCTGAAATTGGAATGGAACTCAATGGAATGAATTCCATTGGCTTCAATTTTTCTTTCTATTTTACTAGCTTCTCCATCTTAGCTTCCATTTCCTTTAGATGTGCATACTGCTCCATGAGTAGCTTGAGCATTTCATCTTTTTCTCCTTCTTTCTCTGCTATTTCCTTTTCCTACGAATCCTCTTTGGGCAAGAGTTTCAATTGTTTCCTTAAGGAGGCTATGTCAGAATTCTTATTTTTAATGATCTCCTTGGCTGCGTTCATGTTCGAAGGATCGTAACCGATCTTGAGGACCAGTTCCTCCAAAGTCTTGATCCTATTTTCCTTGGCAAAGGACAATATCTTCTCTAAATTCAGTTGTTTTTGAACCTTGTTCAGGGACACTTGCAATTTGGACGCAGTAGTGGAGGCATGCGCCAGCGTATAAAAGACCATTTCCCCTGTCTGCTTGTGTAGATCCATCTGATCGGCCAGATGCACATCCTTTGTCTGGAATTCGAAGGTGGCCCTTTTGTAATCAGTGATCACCTTTGGATTTGGCACCTGTGCCTGGAGGAATTCCATATGCATTCTACCCTTCTCGGTGTCGAATGCCGATAGTAGCCTATGTTGTGCAGTCGACATCTTCTTCCAGAACTGGGCGCAAGTGCTGTTGGTCAGGGTATGGTTTCTTTTTTTTATCAGCTCATATTTTTCAAATATACTCATCTTTGGTCCTACCTTGTTTTGTTGGGTGGTCGACGAAGAATCTGTATATTTCTTCGACAATGCTGAGGTCATGACACGTTGGAGGCTTGCACCGATGGGTGGTCTATCAACCTTGGTCACTGTAGTAGACGGGGATTCTTTTTCCCCAGTCGGGCTAGGAACTGAAATGGTCTTAGGCCTCTTGGTATGCAACTGGAATTCTTCTGATGATACCTCAGTGAAAGACAGAGATAAATCCTACCTAGGAATTTTCTCTTTTGGAACCTGTGGTGTGGTTGTTTGAGATACAGTGGCCGGGGGATCCTGTTGTTTTGCTTAGACCAAGGTATTAGGCTCCCAGTCTGTCTGGTTTGCGAATTTCTCGACTTCAGGCCTAGCTTCGTGGGCGTATGGGATGTTCTTGTTTTTCACTCTCATCTCGGAGATAATCCCACAAGGATTGTAATGCCATGGGAAACCCATGAAGAACTTCATTTCCTTCAGCAGCTTGTCTGCTTCTTCTCCAACGCCATGATTGTTGCAGATGAAAGAGCCAATCTACCCTTTGATTCTGAGTTGTTTCTTTTTCTTTAGTGACACAAAATGGATATCATCAGAGTTTATCATCTGCCTTATATATTCCAAAGCGAAAATTCTGACAGGCAGGTATTTGGGCAGCTTATATGGTGCTAACTCACACCCGTATACTCTGATCTCAGTGTGATTTTGGTATAAATACCAATCACCCGTATTTGTGTGATTCGAGAGATGCAGGACCCTCTGAACTTCATCATTTATCTGAGGCTCAGGCCTGCCGCTAAGCATACTTACCACTGGGTGGTAAAATTGATCAATGAACTCATTGAAACTGAACTTTGTGGAGTTAAGCTTGAGCAAGGAGGTCCATGCGGTCACTACCTGGGGTCTACCATCTCCATCCATATTCTGCATGGAAAAAATGAATTTGTTTGCTTGGAAGAAAATGAACAAGTACACCAGTATGGACGAGTACTGAAACATGCCTTCCATGGAGAAATTTACAAACTATTCGTGAATATTGTTCGCTAGGAACGCGTTGAAGTCGAACTGGGTGGTGGGCTTCATATCGGTAGAGAGGATGGATAAAAATCCCAGAATGGGTTCATCTACCCAATGATCTGAATAGTATCCTAACAAGGCACATAGGGACGAGATGATCTGGTTTCCTTTAGTCGAAAACATGGAAGAAGGGTAAGGAGGATTTGTGGAGGGAAATTGAGTGGATGGTGGGAGGAAAGGCTAAAATATTTGAGCTCTTTGGGGGAAGGTCATTTTCTGGTATAATTTTGTAAGAATTTCCAGGTTGAAGGGTGATTCAGAGTCAGCTCGGGGGATTTGCATCATTTGGTTGATGGATTCAGGGGTGATGAGGAATAGAATCTCTTCGGACGAGGAGACGACGACTCTTTGGTCAGGAATGTAGTGGGCTTGGCACTTGAGGGCAAACTCTGGAAAAGGGTGAATCTAGGGAAAAAGATATAGGGGTAGGTTGGACTCCCAGAGTCCAATTTCATCACTCTGGTCCAGGAAAACTTCCTTGAGCCACGACTGAAGGTCCGTGAAATCAAAATCGCACTTTGTATCTGCGATTAAGCGATCTTTGTCCACCAGTGGGATCCTGTCAAGGTTGACAGGAGGTAGGAGAAATGGATTCTCCTCTCCTTCTTCTTTTTTTGACTTTGGTGCCATTACTACAACAGTACCTGCAAGAAAAACAAAGTTAACAAGGATAACTATGGATGGTGGCAACTGACTGTGATGGAGGAGAAAACGATGTAAATTTATCTGGTGCAATGAGTGGGTGAATGGTGAAAATAGGAAGAGTGAGGGTAGTTTTGAGTAAACGGGTGTCCGTTGGGCATGGGAGACAGGTCAATTGGTTAACGGATAGGTTATCCAGTAATAAATGGCCAACTAATCACTTAGAGTGTGAGATGGCATGTGACGATGACTGAGGGATACATATGGGTGACATGGAGGTTACCGGTTGGGGTAAATATCATTTTGAGGGGGATTTCCACAAACGAATGGGGGGGAAGGACTGACATAAACTATGGGACATGACTCTTTCGGGAAAGGTGGATGATGACATTAGGAGGCGACGAAGGTATGTCAGTCCGTAGGAGGAAATGGGACTCAGGACCGGTAGATCGATGCTACGTATAGACAGGGGCCCGCTAGAGAAAAGATTCCATTCCGGACCCCACCCCTTAGTTAAAAATATATCAGTCGGGGGGGTCCTAAAAACACCTTGAGCCGTTGATCTATGTGCTTGTTTGTTGGCCGCAGATCTATGCGCGTTGTTTATCACACATTTCGGACCCCCCCCTCCATTAAAGGCAGAACAGACAGGGGGGTCTGGAATCCAATATTGATCGTAGATTTGCGTGCTTAAACCTAAGCCGTCCAGATGCACGTGGGTCTTATCATCAATTCCAGACCCCTCCCCCCCCTCAGTTAAAGATAGAACGCTCGGGGGGGGGGGGTTCAGAAATATCTGTTCACTGTATATCTGGGTGCATTCATCCGGACCATTGATATATGAATGGAGCATAAGTGAGGGCGCGAAAAATACATGCATCTAGAGACTTAGGATAAGTTCATTTCACGGTTTTTTCCCAAGGCTTTTCATGTCTACACCACCAAGGGGTTAGTCTAACAACTTTTGGGTATCCAAATCATGGTGTCACATTGATCATCAAGCTGGTTTTATTGAAGTAAAGCCACTAGCCTATATTCTAACCTAGTTTTCTATGAAAATTAACCCATATTAAACTATTGGGTTAAGGATTTACTCTACCCTAGGGCTATCTAACCAAGATTAGATAGCCTAGCCAAATTTATTCACTAATCTAACCTAGACACTTTGGCTAAGATTAAACGGATTAGCCAAACTTATTCACTAACCCTATCGACATCAATTTAAAGAGAACTTGGCCATGCTTGAAAGGTATGGACCAAGTTACTATTATTACATGGGGCTTTTATTGAAATTCTTTTATGCCCTCTTTTCTTTTCTTTTCTTTCTTTTTTCTTTTTCTTTCTTTTTTTTTCTTTTTCTTTTTTCCAAATTATTTGTAGAATGAAAAATCATTTGTCAACAAAAACACTAGAGACAGATAATATTCTAGTCACCAGTTGATCCTATAACTTATAGGGTGATAACAGGTGGAACAACGGTAAGTTGGATTTCGAAACTGCAAAAGGTTGTTGCACTTTCAACAACAGAGGCAGAGTATGTTGCTGCTACAAAGTCTAGTAAAGAGATGATTTGGTTACAAAGGTTTATGGAGGAATTGGGAAATAAGCAAGAGAAAAACAGGTTGTACTGTGACAGTCAGAGTGCCATTCACCTTGCAAAGAAATCATCCTTCCATTCAAAGACTAAGCATATATAGTTGAGGTACCACTTCATATGATCCACCTTAGAAGATGGACATTTGAAGTTGGACAAGATACACAATAGCCAGAATCCTGCAGACATGTTAACAAAGGGAGTAACCAGGGAGAAACTGAGTTCCTGCTCAGTTTCAGTTGGTCTTCAAGAATGAATATGAAGATGAGAAATTTTCCAGGTCCAAGAAGGTTTAGATTCCATCATATACAATAGCGGTGGAGTTGTTGAGATCAGTCTCCAAGTGGGAGATTGTTGGTTGTGGAGCCTGATTATCTTCCAGATTCATAGGTCCTTGCTTTCAGCTGTGTTTATACCCCATGAAGTATTTACACCCCATAAGTATGTACACTCTTCCAATCGGGGGCGTGCAGAGGGGGGGGTACCCCCTCTATAGGGTCTGGAGGGGCTATCCCCCCGGCTGGGGGGTCTGGGGGCAAGCGGGCCCCCAGCGGGGGTTCGAGGGCGAATCCCCTGAAGGAAAAATTTCCTTGTAAATGTATATTGTAATTTCATTGTAAATCTAGACCATTCATTATAAGGTCACAGATCTAATGGTAGAGATTATGTTAGGGTTTTTTTTCCCTAGAAGGCAACCCTCTTTTATGAGGGAAATGTATTGTGGATATGGTTGATGGCAAATATTGTATTCTGAGAGAGGAGATTGTGAGAGAAAGAAGAGGAAGTTACAACGAGTTTTGTTGTAGGTTGTATCCCTTCATTTGCTAGATAATAATAAAGGAAGGACATGGAAATTTCTCTGGTGGACGTAGCCCACACTAGGAGAACCATGTAAATCTGTGTCTCTCTTGTATTGTGTATCTTTTATGTTTTGTTTCTGCATTTGTTTTATTTTATTGCTCCATGGTCCTGTTTTTCTAACATCAATGACACGCATACCTACCTGTAAACATGCCAACAATCTCCCCCTTTGGCATTGATGGAATCCCTGAACGATTGCACTAATCTGTTTGGACCTTCAACTGTAGCATCAGGTCTGGAGCACTTCGTTTCTCCCCCTTTGACATCAATGTCAAATAAAAACATGCTCCCCCTGAGATGTTGCAGTATTTTTAGGAGGTATCAGATATTCAATCAATACAAAACCCCCCCTAACAATATTGACACTCTTAGGTGTGAGACGGGATGACACCCAGCTTCTGTCAGAGATATTCAAATGGTGTATTGGATAGGGGTTTAGTAAATATGTCTTCAATTTATTCTGTGGTTGAAATGTAATGGACCTGAACAACCTGATTGGTGACCTGCTCTCTCAGAAAATGGTATTTAATGGGAATATGCTTGGTCTTCGAGTGAAATACATGATTCTTGGACGCACTGATGGCACTAGTGTTATCACAATGAATTGGGATCAATGCAACGTATTTTACCTCCAAGTCTGCAAGTGTCTAAATCATCCATAATACCTGAGTGCAACAGGTAGCAGAAACAATGTACTCTACCTCTGTAGTCGATAAAGAAATGGATCTTTTATTTTTACTAAGCCATGATACTAATGAGTCACCCAGGAAGAATGCTCCTCCATTGGTGCTTTTTCTCTCATCAACACTGTTTGCCCAATCTGCATCTGAATATGCAGTTAATTGAAAATTCTAATTTTTGGGATATCACAGACCATAGGTCATTGTTTCTTTCAAATACCTGAATATCCTTTTGATAGCTAGTAAATGACTCTGTCTAGGTGCAAACTGATATCTTCCTACCATTCCTACAACATGCATTATGTCTCGGCGAGATTCTATGATGTATAGCAGGCTGCCTATCATTGACCTATATGAACTCTGATCAACATCAGGTGAGTCATCATCCTTTCTTAATTTACAGCCAGTAACCATAGGTGTGCCCACAGGTTTAGAATATTCCATTTGAAACCTTTTGAACATTTCGCTTAGATATTTTTCTTGAGAAATGAACATCCCTTTAGACCTTTGAGTAATTTGTAGACCAAGAAAAAATGACAGTTAACCTATCATAGACATTTCAAACTCAGACACCATGGCAGAAGAAAACCATTTTACCAATGAATCCTTATTACATCTGAAGATGATGTCATCTACATAGACCAACACAATGAGAAAATCATCACCCTATGTTTTGATATATAGGTTGTTATCAATTGTTCTTGTCTTGAACCGTTTGTCTTTGAGATATGTATCCAGTCTGTGATACCAGGCACGAGGAGCTTGTTTTAATCCATATAAATCTTTCTTCAGCTTGCATACTAAGTCAGGGTTATCAGACAGTTCGAAACCCTCTGGTTGTTCCATATAGACTTCTTCATTTAAATATCGATTTAGAAAAGTTGACTTGACATCCATTTGATAGACTTTAAACCTTTTATGACAAGCAAAGGCAAGAAATATTTTGATATCTTCCATCCTTTCTATGGGCGCAAATGTTTCATCAAAATCCAGTCCTTCTATTTGAGCATAGCCTTTACAAACCAATATTTCTTTGTTCTTGACAACTTGTCCCTTCTCATTCAACTTATTCTTAAAGATCCATTTGGAACCAATGATATTTTTACCTTTCGGTCTCTGAACCATCTCCCACGTATTGTTTTTCTCAATCTAATCAAGTTCATCATTCATTGCTTTAACCCAATGTTCATCTTTGCTAGCTTCATTAAAATTCTTGGGTTCCAGAATGGATATGAAATCTATATGTGATTGTTCGGTGTTTTTTATTAGCTTTCTCCTGGTTTGTACACCTTTGTCTTTTTCACCAATTATCTGACTTGCAGGATGATTCTTTTGAGTGATTCTAGAGGAGGAATTTGATGTTGTCTGTCGATTTGAGTCTATCTGAGTGTTTGTGTCTTCATCTGATTCAGAGTCTTCATTTTCTGATTCTTGGACCTATTCATCTTCGACTCTAGCTGTGTCTTCTGTAGTCTGCACACCTCTCTACATTCAACCATTTTATGCAGCCTCTTATTATAGCATATGTATCCTTTACTATTTGTAGCATACCCCAAGAATATACCTTCATCAACCCTGTCATCATAATTTCCAAGGTTCTCATCATTATTCTTTATGTAGCATTTACTCCCAAAGACTTTGAAGTGTTTAATTGAAGCAGGTCTCCCAAACCACAGTTCATATGGTGTTTTGTCACTTTGTGGTCTGAGGTGGGATTTGTTAATAACATGGAATGTTGCGTGTATTTCTTCTACCCAGTAGGTTTGACCAATGTTCTTCTCATTCATCATTGACCTGGCCATTTCCTGCGCTGTTCTATTTTTCCTCTCAACTACTCCATTTTGTTGTGGAGTTCTTGGGATTGTGTATTCTCTCTTGATTCAATGTTTTTCACATAATTCCTTGAAGTCACTTGACATAAAATCTCCTCCTCGGTCTTATCTTACTGCCTTTAACCTCTTTCCTGTTTGAGTCTTAGTTAAATCCTTAAATATTTTAAACTTCTCAAATGCTTCATCTTTTTCTTTGAGAGAGGCAACCCAAGTAAGTCTGAAGTAGTCATCAATAATCAACATGAAGTAGTTTTCTTTCCCTGTGTCTTCCTGTCTTGATGGTCCACATAAATCCATATGAACTAGTTGGAGTGGTTTATTTGTTGAAGTAAATCTATTGGACTTAAATTGTGTCATGTTTAGCTTTCCTACTTGGCAGGGTTTACACATTGAATCTTGGGACTTTGATATTCTCGGAAGATCTTTTACTGCCTAGAGATTTCTAAGTTTGATTAAGTGGTCAAAGTTTAGATGTCCAAGTATCCTATGCCATAACCAACTTTCATCATGTTTGGTTAGATGACATTCTTCTCTATTTTCTTTCAGCACATATACATTATTTTCTATCCTTATGCCTTTGGCCACCACTTGTCTTGAGTTTACAGACTTTATCTTGCAGTCCTTGGACGTGAACACCACTTCACATCCTCTATCACACATTTGACTTACACTAAGCATATTATGTTTCAGCCCATCTACAAGTAGAACATCTTGGGCTTTTCCTTTTCCATTACTTAAACTCACCATCCCTTTACCCTTTATTTTACCTGGAGCATCATTTCCAAAGGTTACATTTCCTGATTTTCTTTCACTTAGGGAAATAAAATTACCTTTGTCTCCTGTCATATGTTTGGAACATCCACTCTCTATATACCAAGGGTTCATTTTTCTTTGAGCTGACAACACTAATCCACACCTGTCACTTTATTTCTTCTTCCAAAACTTGACATTTTAAACAGGGGAATTCAAATCTGGTTCATAGTTCTTTAATCGATAGTCAATAGATTTATGTCCATAGTTATGATAGATGTAGCATTCAATATCATTGTTCAATAGGTAAAAATTATTCTTGCAGTGTTGTCTACTCATTGATTGTTGATTATTTCTTGACCTCCTTAGTTGCATGTCCCTAGACTTAGTTTGGCAATTTGCAATTTGTGAAGGTTTGTTATTTGGATGCATCATTCTGTGTTGTGGCAAGTATTTATTCCATTGAAATCTTAATTTCTCATGTCTAAGTCTTAAGGAACAATTTACAACTTTGTGACCAAAGTTAGAACAGTAGAAATTATAGCCATAGAAAAATTCTTTGTACCTGGAAGATGGTTGTCTTCTTTGAAAAAATCGATTTCTTCCAAGATGATGACGTCTTTCAGTAGGGAGCGCACTATTTATTTATTCTATAGATTCAGTCCTGGGTAGCTTATTGTCTTCCTTTGTTTCTGCAGGTTTGTTGTTGTCATTGGTTGTACATTTGACAAACTTTATGGGTTCTTCGTTTCTTGGCTTGCCACTACTTGATCCCTCTTTATAACCCAAACCAGTTTTTAGATTTGGATTCCTTTGCTGATTCAGAATGGAGGCTAATCCTTTTGAGGCTTTGATACTTGATAGATTTTGATTATAAAAGGCTTGAAACTTCTCCATCTCTTTCCTAGTTTTCACTACTTCTTGTTCTAATGCTTCACATATTGCCTTCTTTTCTGATAACTGTCATTTCAAAATGTCTTCGATTTTCTTTGCCTCTTCTTATTCTTCTTTTAGTAGGACAATGTCTTCATCAGGTTCTTTACTGTCTTTCTTGAACTGTATCAACAATTGTCTTTGCTTTATGTTCTTGATTCTTAGTCTGTCAATCTCTTCCAGTGCATTGATCAGTTCTCCTTCCATGTCAACCACAACTTCTTCTTCATTAACATCACTCCCTATGTTGTTATTATCATAATCCTCTTTGTCCATAAGCATGAAGTCATTTAGTTTATCCTCAATAGATGAGTCATTGTCTTCATCATCTGAAGGATCATCATCATTGTTTACACAAAGACTTTTCTTCTTGAAGTTATTCTCTTTAAAGAAATTTATGTGTTTGTACTTCTCCTCATCATCACATGTCTGATCCTTTCCTTTGTGGGGACATTTATTTGCAAAAGGACCTATCCTACCACAGTTGAAACATTTGAAAGGCAGTTTACCTTTGTATTTTCCTGATCCCTTCTTCAGTCTCTTCACAATTTTTTCTTCAATTTCATCGAGCTCAGAATCATGATTCTTGTCTGCCTTAAATGATGCTTCTCTGGAGGTGGGTTTATCTTTAACTATTCTCATTTCATACATAGTCAATTTTCCTAGAAGTTGATTAAACTCCAAGGTTTTTAGATCATTTAGTTCTTCTATAGTAGAGACCTTCAGATTGAACCTATCTGGGAGAGATCTCAAGATTTTCTTAACTAAAGAAGGTTCCTCAATTATTTCACCAAGTGATTTCATTGCATTTACCATTTATTCTACTCTCAGAAAGTATTTTCCAATAGTTTCATCTTCATTCATCTTTATCTATTCAAACTGCATTCTGTAGGTTTGAAACTTGGCATCCTTTACCTTCTCATTACCTTCATAACTATTAATGAGTTTGTCCCACATTTCTTTGGTAGTTCCTAGATGCATAACTTTTACAAATTCTTCTTCTGCAAGCCCACTCAAGATAGCATTCATAGCCTTAGCATCAAATCTGAATTCTAAATTGGCATCCTTATTAGCTAGTACAACTGGCTTTACATAACCAATCTCTACCACATCCCAGACATCTGCACCTAAACCCATTATGTAGGTTCTCATTTTAACTTTCTAGAAGGCAAAGTTTGTTCCATTGAACATAGGGGCCTTATTGGTTGAATTTCCTTCATGGCTTGACATGTTTAAGCTCCAGGATCTACCCATAGATAAAAGGGGCCGGCTCTGATACCAAATGTTGAACAACTGAGAGGGGGGATGAATCTGTTGTTACCATGGTTAAACAATTATGCTTATTTTAAACTCTTTTCAATGTACTCAATGACAATCACAATAATGCAGGGAAATAAGTAATAGCACATTCAACATCAATCACACATATGAGATACACAGAGAAAGATATTTCCTGAGGAAACCCATAGAGGGGGAAAACCTCTTCTTCTTTATATGATAAGTAATCTTTACATTCTTTACATTATCATACATATGAGCACCAACTCATAATGAGGCTGCAAACTCTGTTTTGCAAGCTGCTACTTGTTGAGAGCACCAACTCTCTGGTTTCTCTAGCACCAACTAGAAGGAAGCACCAACTCCCCAAGTGTTCCAACACCAACTGGATGGAAGCACCAACTTCCAATTACATAGGCACCAACTTGTAAAACAAAGAACAACAGTTCTCCCTTGCACCACCCTGCCACCCTCGTTTCTCTGGCTGCAACCAGATGGAAGCTACAACTGCCTTTGTTCAAGCACCCACTTGAACCTCTGAGGAAAACATTCCTCCCTAGAAAATAAATTTTGCTAATGAAACTTATCATAGTGATACAATATTTATCATTTTCTTACCAGACTTATCACTATTCTTCTACACTGAGCTGCTCTGTCTGCATCAGTTTCTTCTACACACTCCTCTAGGCTTTATGTTCTTCTCCTATTATGCACTGTGTGTCATCTCATCTTGATCCTCCATTCCTCTGCTCTTTATTTCAGTTGTTGCACACTCCTCCTTCTACACTCCTCAATACCTCATCACAACAACAACCCATGTTTTCGTTGTTTTGCGTACTTATAGTCTCTGTGCACCTTCTACATGCTCTCTTGCCATGCTTCTGCATCCTCTCTCCATGTCAATTTCTCTGCATGATCATCATCACAACTCTTCAGTTTCTTTGGTAGTTATATCTATCTGTCAATTGCCTCTATGAACAGTCTTCATTCCACTGGCAGATTCCTTAAGACTCTTCAGCTTCTCTAGCAATCACTCAAAAGTCTCTTCAAGTCCTTTGGCAGAAACTATTATTCATTTCTAGAAATTACACTCTAAAGTGAAACAGTAGCCCTCCGATCTTATTTAAATTCATCTGCACCGTTGAATTGACTTATTTGAATCTTACGTTCATTTCATCGTTTCGGCATTCGTGTGATCATGTGTCTCCACACTCCAGGTCGCGAACCCTGAAATGGAGCATGGTTACACTAGCTCCTTTCTCCATCTTATGTCGATGTGACCAATGGTTGTGACCACAACCTACACCAAAAGGTGTTTTTTCATTTTGGAAATTCCTGTTGCGAGGCATCTCGACTCTCCAAGTCGCAGTCCCCAAAAATCCAAAATGGAGCTTACTGCTTCAATATTTTTCCCTACATCTCTTCGATGATGTGACCACCATCAATGACCAAGTTCTTATCCTTAAAGTGCTTTTGCGATTTCTCAGTTTGGCACTTCGGTGTTCTTGTGGAAATGTGTTCTTGATGATCTGTGTCCTAGTATCCGAAGCTCCGAAATGGAGCTTGGTTGCACTAGCTCCGATCATTTCGGCAATTCGCATTTCGACAATTCGCATTTCGGCCTTTTGTGATTCTTGTGATAAAGAGTCTCGTCAATTGACTCTTCCAACTACCGGTATCTGAAGTTCCGAAATGGAGTTAAATCAATGATCCACACCCTCGATGATTCGACGGTTATTCTCTGCCCCGGGACTTAATCCTTCGGGACTTTGGGGGAGTGATAGTGATAAAACTCCTGAAGAAAAAACTCTCGGAGTGAGGTCAGTCTTGTGTCACTCGATGACATGTCGTGACCCGAGTGGCTACCATGTGTCACTCATAATTGTGAATTCCAATGGCTTGAAATGCCAAATCAACTTGACACTTGTCATTGTCTGATCATGCCATGTGTCATGGTCTTCCACCTATCCTTTCTGATGTGGTCTACCACATTCACTTCCTAGAACTTTTAGCCCAGATCACTTTGAGATTTCTCATATCGCAACTTTGGGACTCCTGTAGTAAGAGTTCTTGACATCCCCAACTCTCGGTATCCAAAATCGTCCTCCTTCTTCCGGGATTTCAGTGTTTCGCATTTCGCGATTCCAGGACTCTTGATGATGAAGAGTCTTGACTCTTCCAACTCCCGATACTGAAAACTCTAAAATGGAGTTATTTCTTGGTCTGCAAAACTCTTTGTTTATGTGCCTCTTTTAGGATTTCGGGATTCCAGATTTCGCAACTCCGGGACTCCTATGTTGAAGAGTCTCAACTCTTGACTTCTCAATCTCCCGGTATCTGATACTCCAAAATGGAATCGGATCATCTTTTCAGCTTTTCGGATTTTCACACTTCACAACTTTGGTACTCCCGTGAGGGGTCTTTGACATTTACATCTCTCGGTATCCAAAATCCTGGTAGCTGAAACTCCGAAATGGAGTTTGACCAACACTTTGATCTCACCATTCGATCATCGTTGCACTGCTGGTCTTCCTTGCCTGCTTGTTTTCCATCAAATGAACAAGCACACCTTCGCACTGCATTCGACTCCGCGTTAATTCCTCCTGAGCTTACTTTTTTCATGTTTTTCCATCGATGCATACTCTGATCTTGCCATCAATGACAAGCATACTTGCCTGTAAAGATGCCAACAATTCCTAGGGTTTAAACTAAACATGCCATTCTATTTTTTTATGAGTCTGTATAAGATGTCAAAACGTTATAAGAAACAGATCTTCAACCCTCTGTCAAGCCTCTTTCATCACGGTCTTATAAGAATTTTGTTGCTATAGCACCTGGCTCAAATTGGGGACACTTGGGAAATCTTCCTGAGTCGAAACGATTTTTCCCAACCCGAGAGCACAGTGAACTTACCTTTAAATGTGAACCCCAATTCTGATAATCGCATGACCAAGATTCAAGGTATAGATTCACATAATGACTATGAAATTAATGAACCTATTTGTGTTTCTTTGCAAACCCCCTTGGGTAAAAAACCATGATGTATTGTTTCACCAAGAAAATCGTTGGAACAAGTAGTGTATGTGTTGAAAGAACGAATTTCCCATACTCCTGCTATTGAGCCGAATCAGGGCTTGAGTGATAAACCTACTGTCAAGAAAAATTGTAAGAGCAAGAAACATGATAACTTAGATTTGTGTTTTATGAACAAGAGATCTGGTCGATTAATATCTAGGATTCTAAGGAATCGAAAACAAGTTCATTTGAGCTCTATCTTTGTGACCAAGGTCAATGATAATGGTTCTGATGACAAGATCAACGATTTCCTTGCATGAGAATATTTGGACAACCAATGTCACGGGAATGAAAATCTTGGTCAAGCTATGCAATATGAATTTGTTTCTACATTACCTCCTTTTCTAAAATTCCAAAAGGGTTTTCCTGGCATAGGCCAAGATTTGAAAGAAGCCACAGGGAAGCACGAAACACCCGCTGTTGAATAAATTCCACCTCGACCTGCTATAACATAGGTACATTGTGAAAGTTGTTTGGAATGGGTATAACACTATTACAGGGACATACCATTCTTACAGGAACAATTAAAACATTTGGCTGCTCTCAATTCTCTTCTTGAATGAGAAAACCAAGAACTGAAAGCATGCACAGAATGGGCAAATAAAAGACCCAAAAAATGCGGTAATATAATTATAAAAAATGCAATCAACTTCAATGCCATCACTAATTCAGAACTGTTTGACCCTTCACTGTCTAATTTATAAATGGTAAAAGTGTTTTATTTTATTTTATTTCATTTTATTCTGTTATGAAAGTCAAAATAGGAATATTTAGTTTTGATTTTCTTTGTTAATATAAGACTAGCTACAAAATCTCACGATTATGTAGCCAGTCTATTTCTGAATATTAGTTAGCATTATTTTTTTAATATCAATTTTGTTTTTGTTATCTACAATAAAATGATAATTATGGTGCTATTTACATCGAGAAACCATCCTGGATCATGCGTTGTATAGTCCAGTAGTTGCTTTCTTTTTTTATAATACTTTGTTATTATGTAATATTTTTTTATGAACCAACTCCTACAGGAATGGTTTCATGTTGTACTATTTTTGTAAAACAGTCTATTTTTGGGGATTGCACTCTATCTTGCATGATAAGAGTTTGTGAATCCAAATCTAGTTTAAATAGTCATCACTGTTAGTGGTGAAAACAAATTTTTGTTGGGATACATTATGGACATGTGATTTGGAGAATTGATATGGAGAAGCTACTCACTATTGGCTTTAGACCTATGTGATGCTTACCCCATTATGTTCTTTCATTGGCTCGATCTTATGAAATATTATTATGTTTGAGGCATATTTAGTCTGGTTATCATATGGTGTTTCATATTATTAAGTATTTAGATATTGTTTATAATTTGTTATTCCATTTTACATCTGTGATCAATCTGCCATTTGATTATCATCTTTTCATTCTGGATATTAAATGATAGATTATATTAATACTTTGAATTGAGTTTTCCTTCATTCTAAGTTATTGATTATCATGAGATCATAAGATTTTTACATTTATCATTTTGTTGCTATATTCTCACTCCAGTATATCAAACGTCTCTTTGAATTTATTTTGGGATTATTAGCACTGTTTCTTCACAGGTTTCCCTCATTTGCAGGACATTTAGGAGCTCGAATTACAAAGGAAGATAAACTCAGTTAATCGATTAGTTACAGGTTAGTTTGTTTTTTATTTAGTTAAATTATTTGTTAATGGAATAAGATAGCATGAATTAGCTTTGATTGTTTATGTATTATTATTTCATGTATATTTGCTTAGTATTCATTAGTTTTAGATCTTTAAATATTCAAAAAGAAAATAAAAAATGTATGTGCCTTCTTTATCTCTTTATAAACACTCTTAAGAACATCCATTTTGCAAGATGACAAGTAAATATTGCAAGTTGTATATAAATTGTATATAATCATATGCACATATTCATGTTTTTATATGAAAACTTGTAATTAGTAAATTTATACTCTTAGCATCATATATTTTAGATTAGTTTCTTTTCTTTTATTATTTTTAGGACTTTAGTTGGCCAACAGAGCCATTAAACCCGTTGGGTCATTTCATTCCAAATGGCTTGGGTTATTTAGATAACCCTAGTCCAGATTTGAACTTCCAGTTGATGGTGTGTTGTATACGCCTTTCAACTTGATGGTGAAAATCATTCCAACACAGAAAGGTTGTACATCATTCACCTGGTGAATCCATTTTCAAGAATCTAGAATTTAAAATTTTCGTGGTGACCCCACTGTCCAAAGACTCAGTAGCCTAAATATTTTATTGGTGACTCCAATCAAACTTTAGATGTGATTAATAGACTCCACTGAAGGACAAGATCCATTTATAGATCTATGAAAGGACATCATGGGAGAAAACAAGTACCTAAAGTAGATTTTTTTCCAAGACATAATATCTTTTGTTATTAAGTACCTTTTGTCCTTTCCTGAACATGCTAAGAAAATTTTTATTTACTAGCTGCATTCAAATGATGATCATGAAAATATTGCAACTGTATATCCTCCTCCTAAATTTGTACATATATCTCCTCAGTTTATCACTGATTTTGATCAAAATCTTACATCTGAGCCATGTAATGACCATAGCCAAGTTGATGAGCCTCATGAAACCAAGGTTGATGTCAACTCTTTTACATTATCCAACACCCTCCAATATTCATCATAGATACATTCCTTTAAAACTACCTCACATCCTTCATGACTTTCGTCCAAAGCACTATAAGTACCTACCTGTGTTTGATGGATAACCTAATGCCATCACAGCTGAAAAACACATCCAAGATTTTGAACATTTTATAGATTTGTTTGAGATTTATCATGATGATATTTGTATGAGGGAATTCTCTCAATCCTTGAAAGGGGACACCAAATAATGGTTTAAAAATTTGCAGCCAGAGACAATTAGCTCATGGGAGGAATTTAAGAATGTCTTTTTGAAGTTTTGGGGAAAGAATAAATCTTTAGATCTACATCTTACAAAGTTCTATGCCTTAAAAAGGTAGAGAAATGAAATTATTTCTCCATCCAGTAGAAGGTTTTCTAGTATTTATTACAAATTTCCCAAATAAATTCAACCCACTGAAGCTGCTACCATGCTCCATTATATAACAAATCTTCATCCATATTTTTCTTTCCTCCTGATGGAAAGAATACCTAAGTCCTTATAACAAATGTTTAATGATGCTGAGGAGATTCAACACAATATCCAAGCATGTAAACATATTCGAAATGAGGATTTGAATGCTATATAACATGACAATGAATATGAACAAAAAAAAATTGATTTGAATCTGGAGCAGAGAGTTAATAATACCATATTCCATCTTGAATTTTTAAATGCTAATGATTTTGCAAAGGATTATATTCCACTTATTGAAAGAGAAGGTGCTAATGTAGTTTCTGATCCATCCCATGATAAGCATGGGGATGATTTTTTTATGTAATAATTTGTGGACAGTCAAGAAGATGAATTTGCAAATCATCTTATTGAAGAGAAGGTTGATGTTCCAAGATTTTCCTTGTTAGATGACATTGAAGATGTTTTTGATTTGCTTATATATGATGAATATCGTGATGATTATGATGTTAACCTCCTAGGACAACCAACTGCATGTTCTCTATCAGAAAATATTCCTTTTCAACAGTGTAATGAGAGCAATCAACATACATATCATAGTTACAAAGAAGAAAGTATTGAATTAGTTGAAGGAAATTATTTACCTTTATGTTTTTCTTCATTTAAATTGTTGAAAGAAAATTCTAAGATCATCACTGAAGCAAAGGAATGTGTGTTGATGCCAAATCACACTGATTCACTAGAACGAATTTACAAGAAATTGAAGCAATATTCTCATGTGTTTGATGACCCTATTACTTGTTATGTATAAGGTCTTGTCAGTTCAAAATTGCATCCATTGGTCAAACATGAATCTGAAAATGAGTGTGTTTAGCGATCCAAAGAAATTGAAAAATGTGCATATGACAGCAGTGAAGAAAATGAAGAAGGTTTCAAATCAATTGAAAGAACCTTCCCATTGTGTTTTTCTTCTTTCAAATTGATGAAGAAATTTTTTTATAATGTTTCAAATCAGAAATCCTCCAGGCATGATGTTGAATATTAAGAAAGTAGTGGACTTGCAAATGAAAACTATCTTCCATTATGTTTTTCTTCCTTTGAATTGCTCAAATTAAATCATGAGATAACAAAGGAAGAAGCGAAGTCTAACTGCATTCACAGTGACATTGTTTTACATGAGAAAATTGTTATCAATGAGGAATACCAACAACCTTCTCATGCATTTAATGACCATGTTGTTGATTACATGGAAGGTTTTTTCAGTTTAGATTTGCAGTCTGTGCTCAACTACCAGCTTGGAAATAAATATGATGGTAAATCAATGTCAGTGTTGGATATGGATTTCTTTCCACCAGGGGTTTGATTTCATCCAACACTGTCTTCTGATTCAGAAGATTGTTATTTCTAACAGTCTAAGCAGATTTTTCAGCATCTTGGTAGCAATCAACAAGCTAAACCAAATCAAAACAAGAATGCAGTGGAAGGGGTGAAACATGATTGTTGTTTTGTGCATTTTTTATAGGATCCATTTGTAGTTTTGTTAGAGGTAGTAGACAGTCCCAATCTTTTTTATCTTTTGAGATTTGAATTTATAGGTAAATTCTTGAACGAATTATCAATCCACAGGCTTTGGAGCAAGCACGTGCAAAGAAATCAAATAGTGGATGAAATGATTGCATGGTTGCATTGGAATTGTGATTTCACTTGATTTCCAGTTTATTTCAAAAGTTAAGGTATGTATGTGTGGATAATCTTGTTGATCAATCATTTTTCAGTTTGGATTTTCAGTAGTGTGTACAATTAGATTTTAGGGGTGTATCCAGTGTTCAGTCTCCAGTTGAGAGAGCAGGGTACACACATGTTTTGGAAGCATCCCAATGGACTAGGCACATGGTATACAAGTTATTTTCTACCTCACTGGGAGGATAACATCCCCAGTTGGAGCCCATGTTATAACCATTTAAATTTTTGGTGTAAAATCGAGATTTCAGGGCTTAGCGAGGTGCTAAACTAGTTTGGAAGTCAGATAAATTTGGGGAAGGGTAGGAAAATGGAAGAAGAGATTAAATTTGGTGGATGCATTAAGTAAATTGGGATCGAAAGGATATAGATTTCCATCCTTCGAGATCAACGGTTGGGAGAGATTTCAGATTTTGAAATGACGTGGAGGTTAAAATATCTAAGCGGTCTCAAAATTTCAGTCGTGGTTTCCTCACAAGGTACATGGAATATTTTAGTGTATTTTGGGGTGAAAGGACAATTTCCTCCAAACCACCCGATCACAACCCATAAATCACATGTTAAATTTCATTAATTGAGTCTAATCTGAGGGCTACACGTGACAATGAAACTTGATAGTGAGTCAAATCGTCCCAAGAAACCTGCTTGTGTACCATTCGTCCGCGCAGTGCCAAATAAGTACCACCAAATAACCCATTTGATACTCATGATTGAAAATTGATAGCCGAACGTGAGAGGCCATTTTCCCCATAAGGAGTTTTCGTCAGTATCCAATTATTATAATTGATGTTGACTGTTACTCAAAACCTAGGTGAGCTTACTCTATTTTGGGAAATTAACGGCTTATTCCAGAAAGCGATATCTGCAAATCAAATAGCTCGTCCAAATCATGTGTAGTTTGAGGGAAATAGGCCCATGTTTCCTGAAAAACCAGAGGAAGCCGAGGATAAAGATTCAATGATTTTCAACAAATCGAGAAGGTCAAAGAATATGACAGAATTATCAAATAAAAAGAGAGAAAGGCATGATGCACAAATCCTATTGGAAGATTGGTTGTTGTCATTGATGTCAACCCTAGTCATGGGTTTTGGACTGCAATATTGATGAAGGTATTTGGACATGAAGCAAAATGCACATGCAGATGCAACACCCATGGATGGATAATATACATCATGTTGTTTCTGGTGGTATGTGGCACATCACGTGGATCCTCATGGTTGAGGAGAAATGAATTTTTGAAGATGACAAAGTGAATTGAAGAAGGAAGTACATGTAGGCCCTGAAGATAATTAAAGAAAATAATTACAAAATAAGAAAGTGTCAGGTCGGCCCTAATGTTAAAAGGAAGTGACATAAATGGTATAAATAAACATAATTATACATTCGTTTTGATATAAGTCAAATTTCAGAGGAAGTAATAAGAAAAGAAGGATAGATTTCAAGGGATGATGAAGTCTTTTGGTGAAGTGTTCTAAGGTATGTTATTTTCAGGTCATCTTACCATTTTTGCCATAACTTTTTTTCTAGAATGATTCAGATGGTGAAATTGCTATGGTATTGAGAATACATATCAAGGTACCTCTGAAAAATAGTTTAGCTCTTGATTCGCTATAATTATGGAGATACACTTTGTGGAATATAGGGTTTGTGACCAGCCCTAAAGCTAGTCAATAAACAAGTGTTCAAGGTAAAACAGTCATAAATTCTTCATCGAGAATCCAAATAAAGTGGGACAAATTTCATTTGAAATCATATAGACTGTAGTTTCTTTTATGTGAGTTTCAGAATCAGATGTTAATTATTGAGCGTGGGGCATTCTATGAAAGTTCACTCTCTTGAATAGACCAGAATTGAATAAAGTCTGCCATTCTTTCTATACCCTCTTTTTGGGGAGG
This sequence comes from Picea engelmannii, assembly GCA_009831015.1. Taxonomy (NCBI): domain Eukaryota; kingdom Viridiplantae; phylum Streptophyta; class Pinopsida; order Pinales; family Pinaceae; genus Picea; species Picea engelmannii. Next base: position 226,944 of record ML782999.1, read on the forward strand.
ATTCAAGTAGTGAAAATTGGAGGAGTTTCAGAGAATACATTGAGTAATATTATCTATAGGATCAGAGTACTCCAAGAATTAAAGAATTTCAGAAATTGAAGAAGTCTCAGGAAGCATTATCAGGTTCTATGTGATGATTGGTTGATGGTGATGATTTAATGTAAAGTTTTATTATCTCTCATATATTCTTGGGTGGAAGGAAGGGGCAAGGATGGAGAGTTCAA
>ML782999.1:227217-249729 GCA_009831015.1 Picea engelmannii
TGAACAATAACTATTGATTATTTCTCATATATTGTGCATGGTGTATTGTGGTGTATTGGTGTAACTCTTATACTATTGTTCATTTCTCATTGGATATAGTTGAATGGTTTAAGTATAAGTTGATTTTTTTTTTTAAATTCTACTTGATATTGATTCACCCCCCTCTCAGTATCAACAATTGGTATCATAGCAGGTTGCCTTCAGAACAGTTTAACCACTGGAAAGAAAATCCTGAGCAGAGATGGATGACCATGAGCACATTTCAAATGGGATTCAAAAATTTGATGGAATAAATTATGCATACTGGAGTGATAGAGTGAAAAAATACCTAACGACATTGGAAGTAGAAATTTGGTACTCAGTTGTAAATGGCTATGTAATCCCAAATAATGCTCCAACCGATCCAAATGAGAAGAATCTTATGAGTTGTAATTCAAAATCTAGACATGTTATTCTAGCAGCATTGGCACCAACCATTGCTAGCAAAGTGATGGGATGCAACACTGCTAAAAAGGTATGGGACAAACTCAAGAATATCTACGAAGGTGATCCAAAAGTTAAGAAGGTGAAGCTTCAATGACATAGAGAAGAATTTGAAAATTTGAAGATGAATGAAAAAGAAGATATTGGAACCTATCTTCTTAGAGTTGATGAAGTTGTTAATGTTATCAGAGGATTAGGTGAAGAGCTCGATGAATCATTGGCTGTACAAAAAGTGTTGAGATAACTTCTCTTGAAGTATGATGCTAAGGTCTCCGCCATTGAAGAAACTAGGGACTTGACCAAAATGACAATAGATGAATTACATGGGACTCTTATGGCATATGAAATGAGAACATGTACAGAAAGTGACCAAATAAACAACGAAGCAGCCTTTAAATCCATAAAAGAGACAAAAGACAAGGATAAATACCTTGATGAAGAAATAGAAAATTTCGTAAGAAGGTTCCAGAAAGGAAGTGGAAGATATAAAGGTAAGTCTCCTCTCAAATGCTTTAGTTGTGGTAGAATAAGACATATTGTTGAAAACTGTTACTATAAAAAGAGAAGTCTCAACAATAAAAAGAGATTCTACTCCAAGGATGATGACATCTCCTCAGATGAGAGTGATGAAGAATATAATGATGGAGGAGAAGTCCTCTTCATAACCCAAGAAACCCAGGATGATGATCATAAGAATTCTAAAGAAGAAGAAATCATTTGTGAAGAAGATTCAGATGAAGAAACCAACCTTGATTCCTTTTGGGGATACAAAGGAAATACAGAGAGTGAACAAGAAGATGAGAATCTTGAAAAGTTGAATCATGTTGAAACTGAAAATAACAAGCTTAGAAACACAAACATAATACTAAAAGTTGAATTGAGTAGTTGTGAAGAAGAGAATTACAAGCTTGAAAAGACCATTAATAGATTGAAGGAACAATTAGAAGATTATGAGAAATTGAAAGAAGAATTGCATCACACAAAAGGGGAGCTACTATTGACAACAAAAAAGTTGAAGAAGTTCGAAAAAAGCACTAAAAAATTAGATGAGATCCTTAGCAGTCAAAGATCTCCAAGCAACAAGACAGGACTAGGATACAATGACAGTTTGAAGACAACAAAACAAGAGAAGGAAGTTGAAAATGATGAAACCAACACTCTAGAACAAGTTTAACAACAAGATAGAAAACTAGAATTCAGAAGGAATGAGACATCAAGAAGAACCTCTCGCATCAGGTATGAAAGCAATCATTATGAAGGAAAATACAGAAGAATAGATCGTGAACCCAGATGGACCACACCACAAAGAAGATCACTTACGCCCAGGTATCAAAATTTCTTTCTTGGACATTGTTATAGTTGTGGAAATTTTGGACACAAGGAAAAGAATTGTAGAATCAATGAAAGGAATAACTATGAAAGCTACACGAATGGTGAAAATAGTAGATATGAAAATGTTCATAGAACTTTCAACATAAATTATAATCCATTTGACCCACTAATGGATCAAAATATTGTATGTTACAAGTGCAATAATCTTGGTCACAAAGCATGAGATTGTAGAGAGATGAAGGAAGATAATCATATGCCAAATGTCTGCATACCAACTACAGCATGGAAAAGGAAAGAAATTCCACACAATGAAAATGGTCAAATAGCATTAGTTGTTAAATAATGCAAAGAAAAAGATCAATGGTTCATAGACAGTGGGTGCTCATCTCATATGACTGGAGATCAAAGCAAATTTGTCAACTTGAAGAAAAAGGGTGGAAATGTTGCATTTGGAGATGACCCATCTACCAAAATACTTTGAAAAGGAACTGTAAAGTTTGGAAGTGAAAATGTAAAAGAAGGAAAAGTCCTACTGGTTGAATATTTGAAGCATAATCTCCTCAGTGTCAGCAAAATATGTGATCAAGGATACACTCTTACGTTTGACTCCAGAAAATGTAAAATCAGAGAAAATAACTTAGGAAGATTGGTTACAACTGCAACAAGAAGATCGAAAAACATATACATCCTAGACATGAATAAGAGAGAGAACACATAACCCACACAAAAGGTTTCCAAGGAAGAAAAAGTCCCAAAGACCAAAAATAAGGAGGTTGTAGTATTGAGTGCCACATGTTTAGGGGGAGCAACCCCAAAGAAGAAGGTTACCTTTTTCCATTAAATTCATGGGGAGAAGCCATACCCTTTTCCATTGATATCAAAGGGGGAGAGAAATTGGCACCATGATGATAGGGGGAGCATGAGTGTTTCCATCAATGACAAAGGGGGAAATTTTTGGAATATTGGCTGTTGTCATTGATGTCAACCCTAGTCATGGGTTTTGGACCGCAAGATTGATGAAGGTATTTGGACATGAAGGAAAATGCACATGCAGATACAACACCCATGGATGAAGAGTATCCATCATGTTGTTTCTGGTGGTATGTGGCACGTCACGTGGATCCTCGTGGTTGAGGAGAAATGAATTTTTGAAGATGACAAAGTGAATTGAAGAAGGAAGTACATGTAGGCCCTGAAGATAATTAAATAAAAGAATTACAAAATAAGAAACTGTCAGGTCGGCCCTAATGTTAAAAGGAAGTAACATAAATGGTATAAATAAACATAATTATACATTCATTTTGATATAAGTCTAATTTTAGAGGAAATAATAAGAAAAGAAGGTTGGATTTCAAGGGACAATGAAGTCTTTTGGTGATGTGTTCTAAGGTATGTTATTTTCAGGTCATCTTACCATTTTTGATATAATGTTTTTTATAGAATGACTCATATGGTGAAATCAATATGGTATTGCAAAGACATATCAAGGTACCTCTGGTAAAAATTTCATCTCTTGATTCGCTATAATTATGGAGATACACTCTGTGGAAGATAGGGTTTGTGACCAGTCCTAAAGCTAGTCAATAAACAGGTGTTTTGGGTAAAACAGTCATAACTTATTCATAGAGAATCCAAATGAAGTGGGATAAATTTCATTGGAAATAGTACATACTTTAATTTCTTTTGTGCAAGTTTGATAATCAGATGTTAATTATTGAGCACAGGGCATTCTGTGCAAGTTCACTCTCCTAAATAGACCAGAATTGAATAAAGTCTACCATTCTTTCTGTAACCTCTTTTTGGGGAGGATTCAAGGAGTGAAAATTAGAGGATTTTCAGAGAATACATTGAGTAATATTATCTATAGGATCAAAGTACTCCAAGAATTGAATAATTTCATAAATTGAATAAGTCTCAGGAAGCATTATCAGGTTCTATGTGATGATTGGTTGATTGTGATGATTTAATGTAAAGCTTTATTATCTCTCATATATTCTTGGGTGGAAGGAAAGGGAAAGGATGGAGAGTTCAACTCTCTCTTGATATTGGAGGATTGTATCTTCCTCTTGGATTTTTATCCCTCCCTTTACATTTGGAGGTTGTAGCTACCTTTGGAAGTCATTACTTCCCTTGAACAATAACTATTGATTATTTCTCATATATTGTGCATGGTGTATTGTGGTGTATTGGTGTAACTCTTATACTATTGTTGATTGATCATTGGATATAGTTGAATGGTTTAAGTATAAGTTGAAAAACATTTTAAATTGTACTTGATACTGATTCACTCCACTCTCAGTATCAACAAATCCTAACAACAAAATCTCATGAAAAATCTTTCGATGGGCCAAGATTAGGCGAAGAGATCAAGATGAATCCTATTATGAAGGATTTGATTATTAATGGATATGCATATGGATAAAACATAGAAGTTGGTGTAATCAAAAGGAAAAAACAACAAAAAGAGGAGGCTAAATATGGAACAATCAAAATCAGTGAAGAAAATCAGCCTAGCTGGCTTGACACGTTAAAGGAAGAGATCAAAAACCTAAAATAAAACTACATGAAAAGACAAATTGAGTATATTTTAGAGGATCTTGTCATAGCTATATACAGGTGGAATCTAGTGGAAAGAACAAACGTATTTCGGTTTATGTTTGTAATTGTTCCCTAGAAAGTAAGAGTTCGGTTTTGATGAGTTACTCCCTATGTAACCGATGAGTTACTAAATGCCTAGCTAGCTTGACACGTTAAAGGAAGAGATCGAAAACCTAAAATAAAACTACATGACAAGATAAATTGAGTATATTTCAGGGGATCTTGTCATACTATAGACAGGTGGCATTTAGTGGAAAGAACCTAGGTATTTTGGTTTTTGTTTGTAATTGTTCCCTAGAAAGTAGGAGTTTAGTTTTGATGAGTTACTCCATCTGTAACCGATGTCTATTTTTGGAATCTTGGGAAGAATGACCCATTTTTTGGCCTCATATGTAATTGATCTATATATATTGTTAAAAAGAGAAAACAATGATTTGACTGGTTGGAGAGGGTCCTGCCTTTGTAGCAGGAAAGATTTGTGATTTCTTATGAATTTTAATACAAGCATAGAAGGTTTTCTTAGATAGTCGAGATTCATCATGGTGTCGATGTTCACTATGTATTCATGTATTTCATATTCACGAATGTGTTTTGCTGCTAGTAATAATATTTAAGTAAAATAAGGATTCAGCTTGTTGGTGCTCCTTCTCACATTGATTATACTTATTATGTGTTTATTGGTTTCTGGTTCAGAATTCACCCTTGATGGGTGCTCTTTTTCGGTAGCCAACCTTTATATTCCTTCTTCTAAATCTATACCAAGAGATTCATCCTTTGTTAGATGCCTCTTTTCATAGTGGTATTTCCTTTCTTTCCAACTGTCATCTCATATTGCTTATTTAGCTAAACATAGTGCCTATTTTTCATTTGTTCCATGAGGAATACATAGCTTGAAAATCTTCATATGATTTTAGGAGTCGACCCCATTTCCCAATGACCCTATTCTCTTGTTTTTCCTACCAACCCTTTTAAAAAACTTGTCCTATTGTAAAATATGGCCTCTATTTGTCCATTGCTAAATCATTTTGTCTATTTTTAGTCTCTACGTGTTTGAGATAGCCCTCTTTGGTTAGAAGGGTCAGATTCCAACCTGAAGTTGGTTGAAACAATTACCTTTGTCATTTTTTTATCAACCAAACAAATTTACAAAGTGCTAAGAGGCCTGAATCCCAGGGTTCATCTAGACCATTGATTGAAATGGATACATGGTAGGAGATACTGCACTCCGATAGATAACCACTTCGGAATAAAGACGGATGTGTGAAGCGAGAAATTGCGAAGGCCCGAAGCTCATATTTCATCAGGACTATTGATCGAAGTGGAGATGTGGCAGGAGATCATGCACTTTAGAAAGTTAAGAATTCAGAGGTTTTTGGTGTTGTGCATCTCGGAACGCTCGAAGCCTGGAGTTCCAAAGTAAATCTCAGCCATCCAAATCAAAAGGACACACAAAGCCAGATCTCTCACTTCGGGGAATTAACACTCCGAAAGATTTATGGTGTTGTTCATCTCGGAACACCCGAAGCCCGGAGTTCCAAAGTAAATCTCAGCCATCCAAATCAAAAGGACACGTGGCGCCATATCTCTCACTTTGGGGACTTAGCACTCTGAAAGGTTTGTGGTGTTGTGCATCTTGATGCAGGAGCATCATTGGCAAGCGCGCAGAGGTGGGACCACTCAACACATGAGAGTTCTTCTATAACTTCAACGTGGGCAATTACAACCGATTTTGAAATCTGCCTTCACTCAACACTAGAATTTACCTTTGGAGGCACGCTTGAACCAGTGCCAAATTTTACCCTTTGAGGCACATTTTGAAAATTGTAAACAGAGCATGAGCTTCCACTACGGCTTTGGAATGCGACTGAACTAAGATAATGTAGGATGAATTTTAGAGTAGGAAAGTTGCCAGGGGAAACCCTAGAAATATTTTTGAGTTAAGTAGAAGTTTGTACGCCCAGTTGGGGTTAGTTGCAACACAGAGATAAATTAGTTGTAAGGGAGAACTACAAGTTAGCAGGAGATCTCAGTTTTTGAGTTACTGTAATTTGAATGTATTTTGTAGCCATTGGACACTTGTGAGTATAACAAGAGGGAAAATTGATCCAAATGTGTGTTGTGTAGTCGTGTTTACATTTTCCTTTATTTTCTGTTATTCTTGTGTCCCATAAACAAGTGAATGAAATGGTGACTGTGAAATTTCTAGTTTCAATTGTTTCTCTTCATTGAAGCTCTGCAAGATGTGCATCGAGCGAGGAGAGAACACTAGGATATCAGGAGGAATATCGGTGTGAGAAACCCCTTGGATCTGAGTTATCAAAATCCCTTAGACGCAAGGAGTGCATAGGAATTTGAGGCCTACACAAGGCGAAGCTCAAGAGGAATAATGTTTCAAAGATGCATTATCGAGACCCAGAAAAACCCATCTCCTAGGAAGAAGAGAAGTCTGAGTCTTCAGAGACTTAGAAAATATTCTAAGTCTAAAGCGATTAAAATCTCTCGAGGAGAAATGATGAAACCCCGCAAGACATTGGATAAGGTGGATTTGCGAGGAGGTTAGTGGCAAGGGATTCTTGACATCCAAAGCTCAGGAGGGATAGCAACCATCGATCACGGGAAGATCTGGACTGTTGGTCTACATCGCGATTTCAGGTATCGTGAGTTGGAAGGACAGAGGCCCTTGTCTCCCAAAACTCTGAATCATGAAATAACAAAATAGTGAGGCTAGACGTGGGCCATAGATCTCAGGGGTTATTGTGAGTCGTTGATCGAACGCCAAGAGATTTTGACATTTAGGCAACCGGGGATTCTAAGGAGCAGAGATATCCCTTGTACCCTGATTTCACAAAACACAAAAACCCAAAGTATTAGGCACTGGGATGTTAGCCTAGCCGGAGGTCACATCACAGGCATATGGGAGAGGGATAGCTCCTAGCTAGAGCCCTATTTCGGTATTTCGGCAACCGGGGATTCGAAAGACAAAGGAGCAGGATGCTTGACTCATGCAGTCTCGATCCACGATAAATGCTCTTTCTGACTTAGCGCAAGGTCACAACGGAGGGTCACGTGGACTGAGGCTTGAAAAGGGAGGGGGGTAACCACTGCCAAGGCCTTTTTTATCATTCGGTGATTGAAGAGTCGAGGGTCTCTCCCTTGAGAAACCCCAAATCACGATTCACGAAAGGTAGGAAGGTGTTGGCGGGCGAAAGTGAACACTCGTCAACTGGAGGAGTGGATCCGGTATGGGGTTTTCTAAATAACCAAATCCATTTGGAATGATCCGCCCCGATGAGTTTAGCGGCTCCATTGGCCGATCTAAGCCCTAGGAAAAAAAAAAAAACTAACTAAAGGAACTAATCTAAATGAAACCGACAATTAAAGAAAACTAATAAACAAACCTGAAATACATATATACAGCTTATTGTCTAATATTATACAACAATAACTCTATGAAATTAAATGTTCAATTATCAACAAAATTAGATCTTAATCACAAATGTACAATATTTACAGATTACAGATTTAAATGAAAACCTGAAAAAATTCATTTCTAAACTGTCCCATGACAGCAAAACTACTGTTTTTTTATTTTTTATAATTTCATGAAAAAGAACTTAAATTATAACTATCTAAGCTGTGCAATTAAAATAATAATCCTAACTATAAATATGAACTATATATATCTATCTGAACTACTTAAATAACACTAATAAACTAACCTGTAATAACGCTTTCCAATTTGTCCCGTGCAAAGTATCCGATTTAGCTATTCGATGGGAGGACACCCGCACCAGATTCTCTGCAAACCTCTCGTAAACAAGAAGCAGCAGTTCTCTTTGAAAATAAATGACAGAACAAACAAGACATAAAACTGACAACAATCTTATGATTTACAAATCATCACAGTTAGATAAATCCCTATGTGAAGATGTGTACAAAACAGTTCAACTAACGAAGAAGATAAACCTTTAATTCATTAAATTGAAACTGAGTAATTGATGTGCTAAAACTGAGATATATAAGACATGGGAAGAATTTAAATCACAACGCATTAACCTGTAATAAGCCTTGATATATAAAGTAGTCAATGACTTAATCACAAATTAAAATGCATGAAGCCTGAATGAAAGTATGATAGATTGAAAGCTATGTTGGCAAATATTTAACAGGTAGCGTATGCTTGTCATTGATGGCAAGTACAACAGTGAAGATGGCACGAGTATAGGAATAATGTAATGAACGGACATCAAAAGTAGTTTGGGAAGACGCTACAGAGCAAGCTCAATAAGATCAGAAGAGATAGTGCAGAGGATGGTTGGCATGCTTTATAGTCAGTATGTGCTTGTCATCGATGGCAGGATCAGAGTCTGCATCGATGGAAAAACAGGAACAAAGTAAGCTCAGGAGGAATTAGTGCAGAGTCGAATGCAATGTTTGTAGACAAGAAGAATGTGCAGAAGAGGAGGACAGATCTTAGGCGTCAGATCTGAGCATAAGATCCGACCATTGTTGGATCAGGGAGAACCTGCACATTCATTAAAGTGCAAGAAGAGGCGAAATGTGAAAGGCCAAATTATGTTGGTCTGACTCCATTTCAGGGTTTCGTAGATCGGGACTTGAAGGTGTCGAGAACTCACATGGCGAAGTGGCGAAATCACGAGAAGATCTGGGCCGCAGGATCTGGGGGAAGTACGAAGGACCAATAGCCGTTAGATATGGTGAAGCTACAAGGTGGATATGGCAGTCATGGTCCGTTGGATCAAGAGGACACGTGGTGAACGATCGTCATGTCGCTGACTGGAAAGTCAAAGGAATGGGGTTTGATCTTAGCCATCATATCGAGGTTTGATCTTAGCCGTCAGATCAAGGTTTGATCTTGACCGTTGATTTGACTCCATCTCGGAGTCTCACCTATCGTGATCTGGAGTGACGAGAACCTCCATCTAGGGAACAACGAGATGCGAGATCGCGAAAAAATAAGGACCGTCGGATCACCAAGAACGTGGACCGTTGATCTGAGCTCCATCTCGGAGCTTCGCCTATCGCGACTTGGAGTGACAAGAACCTCCATCTAAGGAACAACGAGATGCAATATCTCAAAAACATCAGGACCATCAGATCACCAAGAATGTGGATCGTTGATCTGAGCTCCATCTCGGAGCTTCGCCTATCGCGACTTGGAGTGACAAGAACCTTCAACTAAGGAACAACGAGATGCAAGATCGCGAAAAGATCAGGATCATCGGATCACCAAGAATGTGGATCGTTGATCTGAGCTCCATCTCAGAGCTTCACTTATCGCGACTTGGAGGGACGAGAACTTCCAACTAAGGAACAACGAGATGTGAGATATCGAAAAGATCTGGACCATTGATTCATCGAGATCATGGACCATCGATCAAGGTCGATGAAGATATTGAGTTCACAAAACCTTTTAGCGCAACCTGTGGTCACCGCGTGTGGTCACGTGGAGGAAGGACCTAGTGCAGATGAGCTTCGCCTCAAAATTTTTGGGATCATGTATGGGAATATCGAGACACATGGTCACACGAATGCTGAACTGCCAAAAGCCAAAATGCCAAAATGAATACAAGATCCCTTGGAATCAATCCAACGGTGCAGGTGAATTTGAACAAGATCGGAGGGCTACTGTAGCATGACACAGTATAACTGCCAAAAACCACTGATGGTTTCAGCCAGAGGACTCGAAAACACTTGGGGATGATTGGTAGAGAAGGTGAAGAGCCTCTAGGAATATTCAAGAGGGATGAAGATGTTCGTGGAGGCAATTGACAGCTGGATGAGAACTGAGGCCTGTAACTAAAACAGAGAAGGTGAGCTCGACTTTCACAGAGAAGACGAAGAGTCTCGAACTGCCATAGAGGCTAAGGAATCTCTGCATAACATCTAGTGATGATAGACGCAGGGGTTGAACTGCTAGAGAATTTGAAGAGTCACGATGATGATCACGCAGAGCACTCGAGAGGTGGAGGAATTTGGCACGGAGTGAGCATGCAGAGGCATTGCGAATATTGCATGCACAAAGACAACAGAGACTATAAGAATGCCGAACAAAGAAGAGATAGTTGTTGTTGTTGTGGGGAAAATTCAAGTGTGAGCAAGGAGGCAGAGCACAGGAGCAGAGATGCATGCTAGAGGAAGGTTGCATCAAAGGGATATGGTGCAAAGAGTATAAAAGGCATAAGAACAAAAAGTGCAAGGGGCGTGTAGAAGGCACTGATGCAGACAGGACAAAGCAGTGTAACAGAACAACAACAGGGCTGGTAAGCCATTTAATAATTTTATATCGTTGTAGTAAGTTGCAGTAACAAAGAATTTATTATTCAGGGTGGTTGGGAGGTGCTAGGGAGGACTGGTGTCCTCAAAGGTTCAAGTGGGTGCTTGAACACAGGGAGTTGGTGCTTCCTTCTAGTTGGTGCTAGAGAAACCAGGGAGTTGGTGCTTCCTTCTAGTTGGTGCTAGAGAAACCAGGGAGTTGGTGCTTCCTTCTAGTTGGTGCTAGAGAAACCAGGGGGTTGGTGCTTCCTTCTAGTGGGTGCTAGAGAAAACAGAGAGTCGGTTCTCTCAGCAAGTTGTAGCTTGCAAAAATAGAGGTTGTAGCCTCACAATGAGTTGGTGCTCATATGTATGATAATGTAAAGAATGTAGATAATACTTATCATATAAAGAAAAGGAGGTTTTTACCCTATATGGGTTTCCTCAGGAATTATCTGTCTCTGTCTTTATCATATATGTGACTGATGCTGAATGTGACTTTTGTTTATCTCTCTGCATTATTTTGATCATCATTGAGTGCCTTGTAAATATTTTAAAAGAAGCATAATTGTTTAAGCACGGGGACAACTGAGTCACCCCCCCTCTCAGTTGTCCAACAAGCTAAAGATGTTACAAAAGATCCCCTTCCATTCAAATTTGTATCATTATAAATACATAGTCTTCTTCTCCCCACAATGATGATGGGTTCATTACAAAAAATAAAAAGTATTTAAAGACCACAGGGTAAAACATCCCTGTGGGAATTATCAAAACAATTTACAAAAAATCTGGGAACAATCTCCCAAGTCTCTATTTCTGCCTATGAATAACAACTTAAAACTATATCTAAACTACCACAATATGTCCAATTTGTCAAAGAAATTCATAGGTACCTGTGGGTAGACATGAATACACAAGTTTAGATAATGTTTTATTGATAAAATTAACAAAAATTAAAATTTTAAGACTAGCTACAGAATCTTGCGATTTTGTAGCTGGTCTAATTTGAAAACAGAACCGTTTTAAATCAATCCAAAACTAATAGAAATATATTGGACCTAATCAAACACATATTTAATTACTAATTGAAAACAAAACAAATCGTTCATGCCATAAGTAACCAAATCTTTATGCCAATTTTGAAACAGACATAAATCATGTTTAATTAACCGAATGGTACAGGGATATATGCAATCTGTCAAACGCTTTTTATTACCAATTCAGAGCAGACAGAATCATTTTTGAATCAATATCAAATGAAACAGACAGATCAAACAAATCTTTGGTATGAATTCAATATCGATATAACATGTCAATCCAACACTCAACATAATTGATTTTAGATGGAAAACTAACAGAGTTGTTTGTCTTTTTTGAATCAATCGATTACGTTGTATCTATCAAAACAATCCCTGATATCAATGCATCACATACACGAAAGATTATGCTAGTTCAAACATACAGAATCATTTCAAAATCAAATCAAAATAAATTAATCGAACTAACTTAGGGCCGACACAATCGCTATGCTAATGCAAAATCGTATCAATCAAAACATAGCTGTGTCCGAGTTTAACAAACAAATCTTCTGTATAGATCGAATGCAATTACAATCCAAAACAAAAATAATCATTCAAAACAAAACATAATCGTTTCTTGAATCTATTTGAACAGAACTAAACGAAAACAAACCCAATCCGTCACACTAATTCAAACCAACTCATAAAACCAAAACGATGTTGAAATACATACCTGGGTAGTAACAAAATGATTCGATCATGATAAATTTGAATTGACAAAGGCCGTTGCTACCTCGACATTTCTGAAGACAATTGAACCGATGGTTTTTTGTTTCTTCTCGTTGGCTTGTAGCCTGTCGTTCTCCTTTGACAGAACTGTAACTCATTCTTCTAAAGATTTAATCTTGGATTGCAACAGGGGAACGTCAGTGTAATAACGTTCAAGCTAGGCATTACATTGAGTACAAGGTGGTTGATTTGGCCTTGTCATCACAGGCGAGGGTTCTTTCAAGTTACCATGGGTGTCACTGTGAAGCTTAATTCTGGGGAATTTAGGGTCGTTATTGAGGAACGGAGGTAAGTTGGAAACATAGTCATAGGGTTCCATTGAGAAGAGGCCAAGAGATTAAGGGTATTCCTCGGCTAGGAAATGTTCAATATCAGAGTCCGAGTCCTCGCTCAACACTATTGGCTTCTGGTCAACGTTTTTCTTGGGTTTATTCCTCGTACATCTGGATATCCATCGTGCATTCTTCTTTCCCCTACTGTTGACACTAGTATCACTTTTTCCTTTCTTCCTTACAGACCTCTTGACGATATTAGTACTACCTTTAAAACATGGTTCGACCATGGTATCAGGTAGGTCAAGGTTGGGGCAATCTGAGGGTTTTACAGGGGGTAAAAGGGTAGGAGATGGCACGGTAGGCATAACCAGGGTTTCATTGACCAAAACCTTGTCTACCTGAACACACTCGGGAGTGGAAAACCCATTCCTTGATAGGAAGGCTTGCCAAAAATCACTGCTAAGGCTCAAATGGTGGATGATAATGACTTTGATCAAGTAGTGATGGAAAAGGCTTCTATGAGCCTTCTCACACTTAAAACATTTGGACATTTTTTAAAGACTGCATAGTAGGTAGTGCGGCATGTTCAGAGGGTAGTCTATAAAATTCATCAATAACCGAAGATGATACAAAAATATGAAACCATAACGACCTTTGTAGGTCACAAAGTGTTTAACAATTGCCAAAAGATCGTGCCACCTGGGTTTGTGAGCATTGACAAGAATACCTCTATCACAGTTAACAACCTTTCTTGATGTGAATAGGAGCGGCCATGGCACCTCATCCACTTTGGAATTTCTAAACCTTCTTTGCCCTGTAGCTGGTAGTCCTGTAGCCAATCTTAGGAATTCCTCATTTAGCTCGAGGTGTATGTCTCCGACATTATCCCTGTAGCCGTCGAAGGTAAGGGAAAACTGTTGGGAAACCAAAAGGTTGAAACCCTCAAACCTTAGGATAAAAACTAGTCAGTTGCTATTTTCCAAATCCTCACGAGCATTGTCGAATAGTAGGAGTGTTTGGCTGCCATTAGGCTCTATGCACCCCACAGGTGCCATAGACGAGAGAAAACAGTGAGTAGGATAGCACGGGAAAGGGTTTGGATAGGGTAAATGCAGGATTGAATAGCTCACAGACTTCCCCGAAACCAACAGAGGTAACCCGGGATAGGAGGTAGGCATTAATGCCAAAGTGTGTGGGGGTGGTGGAACGAAATCAACCCATGCAAAACAGTCATATCCAAATGTACAATCGACGGTGCATATGGTGATTCAAATCACTATTGCAATGTGTTAAAAGCAATGTCATTCAAACAATTAATGAAAACTATGGTAAGTCGACCCAAATCTTTGCACAAGCAATATTGTTTGCATGGTTTTAAAATCAAAACAATGATTCGAAATCAGCACCAAGGGTTCGATCAAAACAAGTATGTGTTGTATGAAATGATTTAACCGAGGGTCTAACCACAATGTCAATGTGTTTTCATGAAACCAATGTGCTAAGGAATTTGATCAAAGTACATCAAAACACCATTAAATTAATAAATTAATCACAATCACTAGAATATCATCACAGTCTTATAAAAATGAAATCATATTGACAACAAAAAAAATGCCAAATGAGTAAAGGTTTTGGTAACTTGCCAACTGTGTAACCATAATTGAATTGGAAACACAATGAACACATAGACAAGAGTAAACATAATAGTCTAGTGACGATTTTAATGCTATTGACGTGACCTCGAAATCAAAGTTTTCACGCTTGCAGTCATGAAAACGAGAACAAAGGAAGTTGTGCAAATGCGCAAGATAATCATGTCATTATATTCAAAAGATTGCAATGAGAATCAAGGGTTCCAGAACACTTGCATAGGAAGCTTATTAAGATAGGGTAAAAATGCGAAATGGCTGCCAACAATGGCGACACACTAGTATAAGAAATTATCTCTGCCAAAAGAGAAAATTCAGATTATGATAATGAGAAAAATTCTAACTCAAAAACAACAACCAGAAAATTGTTTAAGCATCATCAGTAATCAAATATTCTAGCAGTGCTTAAAGGATGAAAATTGATAACAGTCTTAAGACAAGCGAGTCACGATATTAAAGATAAAATCCCCAATATTGTTGACAGAGCCACTGCTGCAGCAGGCGTCCATAGCCCCGACAGGGTTTCCATTTAACCCACTCTGATATCCGTATCCTACCAAGAAGTTCCAGATCAGAACAGAGGACATTTTAAGGTCAACTTATCTCATACTTATGAATTTTTCGTATACCCGACATTTATTCATTGCTAGCAGGCCTGTTCAGTACCCCGACGAAGTTGTCTTGGCATCATGCATGCATTTACCCACTGCCAACAGACCTGTTCAGCATCCCGACGAGTTTACAAGCACTTCCCACAACTCTTTTATGATTTAATTGGTTTTTAGAGCTATATAATTGAGAGGGGTGACGCTGAAAATTATGATCTTTTTTGACACAATTTTTACAGACCTCAACATAATTTTTTAGAGTTGTCCTTCATTAAGATCCAGAGAAGGTTTATTTACAAAACCAACCTTCTAAGGCAGGGAGACATATTCTGAGTTATTCCCTTAAGGAATAGAGACAGCGTAAAAAGATAATAGATGATCATGACAGGCTTTACTCATAGATCGAAATCAGTTAACTTCTTTCAAACAAGTCTTTTCAACAAAAATGTAAATTTCAGAAGTATATTATAATTGATGTTTAGACAATTTTTTAGCAGTCATTTTAGTGAAAGAATTTTCTATTTTCTTTGTCTGAACAGTTCATCATGCAGGTGTGTGTATTTCAAAAATAAAAACTGATAAGTACAAGAGAAACACCAAAACCAAAAAAGTAAAAGAAAAGAAAACAAAAGAAAAATATTTACACAGTGTACAAGGGTTGTCATCAAGCAAAATATCTTTTCAGAGCTTGGCCATTCATCGGATAGGTGTCAGGATGTCCCTCTAGATTCTGTAATCGAAAAGAGATGGGACCCAATTTCTCAGAAATTAAAAACAATCCAAGCCATAAGTTATGAAATTTTGTGTGCTCTCCCTTCCCGTCATGCGGTTTGTCCCATTTCAAGACAAGGTCACCTACTTCGAAGTTCCTATCAGAGGAAGAGTTAGAATCAAACTAGCTTTTGACCACTAGTTGATGCTGATCTAACTTACATTTAGCTTGAGCTCTTACCTCCTCTAGTTTCATTAAAGCATTAATTCGTTTTTCCAAAGGGGGACAGTCTTCTTCTTGTATTTTCTGTGATAACTGAAGTGAGGGAAGAAGAATGTGTGGTGGTAGAATTGCTTCTCTGCCATAGACGAGAAAAAAGGGAGAGTTACCTACAATAGTCTTTGGTGTTACCCTATCAGCCCAGATGGTGTTTAACAGTGCATTATGCCAGTTTTGTGATTCTCAGATACCGCTCTCTTGATGATTTTAATCAGATTTTTATTTGTTGATTCTGCCAATCCATTGCCTTGGGGGTAGTAGTTGACATAATACTTCAATTTAATTCCTTTTTCTAGAGCGAATTTTCTCATCTCAAGAGATGAAAAATAAGAAGCGTTATCGAATACTAAACAGTCCGAGATACCAAAATGAGTAATAATATTTGAATTTAAAAAGGAAATTACTTGACTGGTATTCACAGTTCTTAATGCGATAGCTTCAGACCACCTGGTGAAGTAATCTGTGGTTGTTATGATAAACTTATGTTGTTGTGAGGATGGCATATTGATTGGACCTATAATATCAAGGCTCCACTGTTGAAAAGGGGAGTCTACTGAAACGGGCTGTAAAGGAAACGTTGGTTTCTGTAATCGCCCTGATGATTTTGGCAAATAATACACTTGCGGCACAAGGCATGGGCGTCTTGAAAAAGTGTGGGCCAATAATAACCAGCTCTCAAGACTTTATGGGCAGTGGTGTCACCACCAAAATTCCCACCAACTTCTCCTACATGCAACTCTAGTAAGACTTTTTCTACTTCATCTTTCTCAAGACAGTGCATTAGTACTCCATCAAAACTTTGATGAAACCGAATACCATTAATCAACTAAAATGAGGCAGATTTTAATCTTAACTCTCTCCTTTTAGTGGGACCTAGGTGACGGGGGGCCGACCCATGTTCAAGATAGAATTTTATATTGTCATACCATGGACTGACAGAGTTTTGTGCATAGCAGATTGCATTTTGATTGTGCTGTCCTAGGTTTGACATATCATTTTCTTCTTGTTGTCCTGCTGCTAAATCAACAACTAACTTTCATAACCCTTGGACTCTCACTAATTGAGATGGGGTAATTTCTATGTCATACTCCTGCAAGGAAGTAACCCAATTCGCCCTCTTTTCGCCTAATTCTTTCTGCACTAACAGGTTTCTGACGGCTAGGTAAGGGACAATAACTTTCGTCCTAGATTTCAAAAGATAAGATCGGAAGTGATTGAATTATTTAAAAACAACGTAGGATTGCTGATATACCACTGGGTAATTAAGTTCCACGCCTTTGAAAGCGGAGCTCATAAAGGCAATGGGTACTTAATTGTTTTCAGTGTTCTTTTGAGTTAGGACAGTAGCGTAGGAGTGGTCAAAAGCAAAAGTGTAGAGCGTAAAGTCTTGCAAAAATTCAGGACTCATGAGAGAAGGAGCATCTATTATGGCCTTTTTTATTGAATTGAATGTTTGATTTTCTAAGGGTCCCCAATGATATTGTGCGTCTTTCTTAATTAAATTCTGTAGAGGTCTCACCATGTCGGAGAAACTGGGGATGAATCTCCTGACAAATTTTATATGGCCTAAGAAAGAGACTACATAGATTTTTTGGATGAGGGAGGAGGAAGTTTCACGATGACTTGTGTCCTTTTAGGGTCGATAATCATCCCTTTGCTTGACACAATGAATCCTAGGAGTTTACCTTGTTCTACTGCGAAGATAGATTTTTTAGGATTTAAGGAAATTTAGTATTTATGACATCGCTGTAGAACGACTCTTAAATGAGATAGATGATCATTTTTGTTTTTGGAAAATATCGTAACATCATCTAAATAAACTACGACGTATTGATTGATTAAGCCTCGGAAAGCGATGTCCATCGCTCTCTGGAATATGGCACCGACATTAATCAATCCAAAGGGCATTTTCCTGTAAGCGTAGGTGCCCCATGGAGTGCGAAAGTTAGTTTTAAGTTGGTCTGGAGGAGACATCAGGACCTGGTTATAACCTGAAAAACCATCCAATAAGGATAGTCTCTCAGAACTAGATACCTGTTGAAGGATCTGTTCCCTAGGTGGGACAGGGTAGTTGTCTTTATCAGATGCTCTATTAAGGTTTCAAAAATCGACACAAAGTCAAATTTCGCCACTTTTCTTCCGGGCAGGGACAAGGTTAGAAACCCATTGAGTGTGCCTAATTGGGAAAATTATCATAGCATTCATGAGTTCATTCAATTCTTTTTTAATGGTCAGTTCGAGTTTAGGGTGCATTTTTTTTAATTTTTGTTGAAATGGTAAGGTTTGGGGTTTCATAGGAATGACGTGTTGTATGATATTAGGGTCGAAAGTTTTAAGGTCATCATGCGTCCACGCAAAAACATATATAAATTCTTTAAACAATTTAATAAATGTGGCTTTTTATTGTTCAGAACACCCCACCCCTAAATTAATGCACTGTGGATTTTCAATAGTTCCTAAGTTGAGTTTTTCATAAGATAACGAGACACTATTGGTTTTACAGTTGACCGATTTTTTGAATTTATCTTGAAGATCGTAAAATTTCTCTAATCTAACTACAGATTTAGGGATTGAATTTACCATGTCCGATGAATATTCAGGAGTCCTCGAATCTGGTATTACCGTGAAGTCGTGCAAATTGTCGTCGTGAGTGCATTCGTCAATTACCGTGCCTTGAAAAGTTTCTTCCATATGCAGGAAGATAATAATCTGTTGATCGTCGTTGAAGACTCTCCAATTCATGATGTTGTCAGGAATGGATGGCTTGAACAATAGTTTGATGGAGAATGCATTCAGGGAAAATCCTTCTGCAGGAAAGAGTTTGGAAGCTACGTTAGCTAATAGATCGGCTTCAAAATTATTCAATCTAGGAATAGAATTTATATTGAAAGAAGAAAATTTATTCATTAAATTCTATACCTCGGATTGGTAGCTTTTAAGATGCGGAGACAGACAGTGGATAGAATCTCTTACCTGTCTAACTATGATTTCGAAATCGCCAAAGATAGTCAGATTTTGAATGTTCATATCTAAAGATTTTCTAAGACCTTGCAGTAAAGCCTCATATTCTGTTGTGTTATTAGTACATTCAAATTCCATCCTACATGCAATCAAAGTTTTGTTACTTGAGGGATCGATAATAACACAGCCTACACCAGCTCCTTGTTTGGACTTTGACCCGTCAAAATAAAGAGACCAAATTCGATTTTTATCGGGTGCATGAGACCATTGTGTAGAAGCTACTGGCTGCACATATGCTACAATCTTGGACTATTGTTCAGGTTTAGTGATAGCTGAAGTCTCGGCAATGAAATTGCCGAAAAACGTATCCATCCCTTGTATTTCAGGTGAATCAGCAGAAGGTGTAAATGGTTCATTGGGATCATTTAAATACGTGACTGTGAGATTTAGGTAGCGTTCATGATTTACCTTAATCTTGTTGGGATTGTCGTTCTTGGGAAGCCACAGGTGAGACCAATATGTTGCGAAATAGCCGTGAAGCTGCTCCGACCAGTCCCTGCTTAAAAACAGACCATACACTTCTGGAATATCCACAACAATAATATCAATCACTTGATGAACTTTGGGGTTAGACGATAATCTTATAAGCACATTCCTTAATTTGCCTATGACTTTGACACTAGTTCGATCAAGTTGTATGATTTTTAAAGTGGATGGCTCAACTTCAGCATTAATCTTCTGACATACAAACCATGGCATCACATTGGATGATTCTCTTGAGTCTACCATACAATTGTGCACGTTTCTATTAAAGATTTCGAAAGTTAACAAAAATAGAGATACATTTCTGCGAGTACTAAGGGTGGAAGCTTGTGGCTTTTTACTCGCAGTCTCTAAAGCTAATTTATCTGCATTTGTTACATTATTTGCAGGAAGGCTTCCTTTATCATGAGGATTAGGATTATTCTTGGCGGAAGTCTTCTGAGGAACTTTGTTCTGCACAACCTTGTTGCTGCTTGAATTACCATTTTTTCTATTCTCTGCGATATTTTGTAACATTTTTTGTAGCAGAAATGGAAATTTTAATAATTCATAAACATAAATGTTAGCCCTTAACTTTTTTAGATCTTCAACTAAATCATAATCTAGGTTGGGGTTCACATGACTCTATTTAGTCTCAGCTGGTTTAGATTACTTTGGGGGTAAAGTCGTAGTGTTTTCAGAAGAAAGTTTGTTTGTTGTCTTACTCCTAGTATTGTAGGGATGAACTATCTCGAAGTTAGCTTGAAAGATGCTATCTGAGAAGTGTCCAAAAATGTTCAGAGAAGATTCTTCTTCTTGAACTGACTCTTGTTCAACAAACTCCTCAGGAATCTTGGGAGGCATCAAGTTATCCCGAGTTTCTAGAATGGTTTGAAGGGCAAATTGCAAGCTCTCTAGATTTAGGCCCTCGGTATTTGGATTAGGTCGGTTGGTGGGGAAAGGCTTCCTGAATGGGGGTTTGTAGGGCCCTTTTCTCGAAGAAGCTTCTTCAGCCATCCTTTTCAAATCTATAACTTGATTTGACAGTTTTTCAACAACTTTAGTTAAATTTTCTAAATCCGAGCTTTCAGGTTGTGCTTTATTTTGAGCAGGTCTAGGGAGGATTTCGATCTTCTTTTTGGAAGATGAAATAGTCTCTGTTTCATTGCTAGTAGCATCTTTTAAACTAAGGATGTCTTTTTCAATCTGTCTGGCTTCTTCAAAGGCCTCTAACAACGTGGCTTTCTTAGATCGTTTTACCCAAATGGCTATACTTTGATGCAAGGCTTTAGTATAGTATGCTATGATAAGATTCTCAATAGGCATGGAATCCGTGGGGATTTGTTTCTTAAGTGTTAAGAATATTTGATTAAAGTCTTTAATTTTTTCTTTTGGGTTCATTCTTAAACTAGAAAGCTCGATGACTAGAACTTCTGGGGACTTACCGTCTCCAAATTTCTCAAGAAAGTAGGATTCAAACTTCTCCCAAGACACGATGGTATGGGGTTGCTGGGAAAAGTACCAAGTAGAGGCATTTCCCTCGAAAGTATAGGGGAATAACCTACAGACTACATCTTCATGCTCAACATTACGGAGTCTAATGGCTAACATAAACTTTTTAATGTGGTCTTCAACAATCTGTTTAGAGTCAGGGTCAAACTTGGGAAGCCACTTTTCAGGATGTTTGGGTAAGGGATGTCGAGGCCCAGGTATGGCCATAACATCCTGGTCGAGCCAGGGTCTAGAAGGATTGTTCTGGTTGGCCATTGGTGTAGGTGGTGTGGAAGGCTGAGAAGGGGAACTGCCCTCGTCAGAAGAGTCTTCTCCAGAAGAAGAAGGAGATGATGGAGGTGGTGAGGGTGGTATTCCAGATCCTCCTGCAGCAGGAGTGAGGATTGGATCTATAGGGTTTAAAGTAAGGTTAGTGCCTCCAAGTTGTTCTCTGATATCAGAGAAGTCTAAAGGTTGTTCTAAAGGTCAATTTGGTTTCCTCAAACGGGCAAAGGAACTATGTGTTCTTAAGAGAGATTGGCGGACAATCTCTTGTACGTCACCACCTATAGGATTTGGGGTTACTGGTTCAACTATGATCCGTAGATCGTCGTTTGATGTGGTTGCTGTTTGAGGGGGGATGTTGTCATTTGAATGACTTCTTGTCACTATAGGTGAGTGGTTGGGTGGTGGAGGAGTCTTACGACCACCTCGTGCCATTAATAAGTTTAAGGCCCTCCTTCTAGCGTCGTTTGTTGACAAGCGAAAGTGAATGCTCATCAACTAGAAGAGTGGATCCCGTCTGGGGTTGTCTAAATAACCCAAGATGTTTGGAATGATCCTCCCTAACGGGTTTAGCGGATCCTTTGGCCGATCTAAGTCCTAGAAAAACAAAAGAAAACTAACTAAAGGCACTAATCTAAATGAAAACGACAATTAAAGCAAACTAATAAACAAACTTGAAATAAATATATACAGCTTATTGTCTAATATTATACAACAATAACTCTATGAAATTAAATGTTCAATTATCAATAGAATTAGATCTTAATCACAAATGTATGTTGGGTATGTGTTATATTCTTTGCATGAGTAGTAGTGTCTGAGCGCTTGCGCTGGGCGCACAGGGGGGTTAGAGGGGGGCGGAGTCCCCCGTGCGGGGGTTCGGGGGCAGCGCCCCCGAAAATTTCTTTTTGGGCCGACATATTTTCGCCGGTTTCGGGCCGACATATTTTCGCCGGGCCGACATATTTCCGGGACCACGTGATATTAGGTGGTTTTTCGGCACATGGTTTTTTGCCGATGGTTTTCTATTTCTGGTTAAGGAATTAGGGTTTTGGACTAATCCAGGTCATTGGGTTAAGGTTTTGGATGTCGCTGGCTCCTATATGTATATTGTATTGTAAACAGTGTAAAGCAATGTATCAATATAATATATGTTGGTTTTCCCGGTTTGGGTTTCCAGGTGAAAAATCTCTGTGTAATGTTTGTATTTTCCATTGTATCTTTTCTGTTCTT
>ML782999.1:284485-310172 GCA_009831015.1 Picea engelmannii
CTTACATTAGTTTATACCTAGCCTGGACTCCTAGATCTTGGTTAATACATTCATTTACACTTTATTTCACCTAATTTGGCCACATAGAGAAGAAGGGTACCTCATCCCTAGATTTTAGGGAAAACTACTAATTTTAGATCAAGACTCAACTCTCGGTTCTTGATTCTCTTGATTTATTCATGATTTATTCCAACTCCCCCATGAAAAAAATCATCTATTATTAGGGAATGCAAACCTCCTCTTTGAGTGAGAGATTTATTCCTTAATTAATGATTTTTTCCATTACTATTATTAGTAACTACTATTTCGGGTCAGTTAAGTGAGTTGGAACTGTTTCTCTTGTCAGTTAAGTGAGCTTAAGTGAGATAATGCACATCACTTAACTCTTTTGGACATTAATGAGTGTGTGACATGTATATTTAGTGGTCTAGGTCGAACTATGTGGTCTCCCTTAGCTTATGACACCTATTTTAGCTATTTCTAGCTTTTTTGACTAGAATTTCTATGTTGGAAATTCTATATATTCACCTCCTCTCTGCGTTTTGAGGATGGTTTCTCATGTACATTCATTTTTTATTAATATAATTCTCTTTTTTATGGAGAAAAAAATTTCTCTCATCTCTTGAATATCATCAAATTGCATGTGTTCAATTTAACTAGAATTCTAGATCTATTGGGGTTTCTGGAGGAATTCTACATGGTATCAGAGCTAGATTGAATCTAGTGGATTGTACACAGTTTTGTTTGCAGGTATAGATCATCAGGAGGCACAAGAATAATAGATGGATCATCTCTCTTGGCCCACAAAAATCATTCTAAATCCTTTCAATTACTTCAAATGGAAGATAGAGATCTCTCTTCTCCTCCGAAGCAAAGGGCTTTACAGGGTAACAATGGGAACAGAGAAAGAACCGATTGCTGCAACGGAGAAGATAAAGTATTTCAATAAATTAGATTAAGCAATTGGGATGATATTCCTATCAATTTATAGAGATCTCCTCTTTCATGTCAGTGGAGCCACTACTCCCGATGTGGTCTGGACCACATTGGAAGGACTATTCAGCAAGCAAGATGCAATGAGAGTGCATCAACTGGAGAATGAACTCATATCCCTAAGTCCAATTCATTTCAGCAACCTGCAAGAATTCTTCACCAATTTCAAATCCCTCCTCATTGAACTTAATGCATGTGGAGTCACGAAAGGGGAAGAACAACTCATCCTTTCAATTCTCTCGAAACTAGGCCCTAAATATTCAGTATTTGTGTCGTCTTTTCAGGCATTTAAATTGACTCAGGAAAAATGGAAAATGCCTCCATTGAATGAATTCATTGCAGCATTGACACAAGAGAAAGCTAAGTTAGTCCAAATGGGTGCCATCAAGTTTTCTAAGAACCAAGCAGTTGCGGCTACTGATGCTCCAAAGAGCAATGGAAAAGACAAGGAAAAAGGAACAGGTAAATTTCTTGAATCGAAGAAGGAGAGATTCACGCAACCTTCAGAGAAATATTTTGAGCCTAAGGGTAAGAAGAAGAAGAAGGAAAGAACACTTTGCAGCTACTATTCCAAAGGTTTTCATCCTGAAGAAAATTGCATGAGGAAGACTATCGATGAGATGGCTAAGCAATTGCAGCAGCACAATCTCACGGTACCCAAAAATGCAAAGAAGAAAGATTCATGCTTTAATGGCTATCACATCCCCTCCATCAGCTTGGATCCTTGATTCAGGTGCATCAAACCATATGCTTGTTGAGCAACTGAGAGGGGGGGGTGAATTAGTTGTCACCGTGCTTAAACAATTGTGCTTCTTTTAAAAATATTTACAAGGAACTCAATGATGATCACAATAATGCAGGGAAATGAGCAATGGCACATTCAACATCAGTCACATATATGAGAAACACAGATACATATATTTTCCAAGGAAACCCATACAGGGTAAAAACCTCTTCTTCTTTATATGATAAGTATTATTTACATTCTTTACATTATCATACATTTGATCACCAACTCATTGTGAGGCTACAACCTCTGTTTTGCAAGATGCAACTTGCTGAGAGCACCAACTCTCTATTTTTCTCTAGCACCCACTAGAAGGAAACACCAACTCCCTGGTTTCTCTAGCTCCAACTAGAAAGGAGCATCAACTCCCTAGTTTCTCTAGCACCAACTAGAAGGAAGCACCAACTACCTGTGTTCAAGCCCCCACTTGAACCTCTGAGGACACCAGTCCTCCCTAGCACCTCCCAACCACCCTTGATTATTAATATGAAATATTGAAACATATTACAGTGATATAGTGCTCAATAATAAATTACCAGTCTCATCACTGTTCTACAAGGTTTTGCTACTCATACTTCCTCACTGTCTTCCAACATGCATCTGCTGCCCATTCTGTTCTTCTGCTTTTATGCTATGTGTGCCATATCCACTGCACATTTCTTCTTCTGTTCTTTTCAGCTGCTGCACTTTGATCCTTCTTCATGCACGATTCACCTTCAACAACATCCACAACAATCCCAACAACAACAACAACCACATGTCATCTATGTACTGTGTATATATAGCTTTTGTGCACCTTGTGCATGCAATGCGCACAATACCTCTGCATACTCACACCGTGTCGATATCCTCCACAACTTGAGTGCTTTGTGTGATCATCATTGTGACTCTTCAGCTTCTCTGGCCATTTTTCTACTCATTCAACATCACTATATGTTATGTTGAGATTCCTCAGCCTCTCTGGAAGTTGAGACTCTTCATCTTCTCTGTGACAGTCGAGCTCACCTTCTCTGTTTCAGTTACAAGTTTCAATGCTCATCCAGCTGTCAATCGCCTCCATGAGCATCTTCATCCCTCTTGAATATTCCCAGAGATTCTTCATCTCTTCTGTTAATCACCCTGAAGTTTCTTCGAGTCCTCTGGTAGAAACCATCAGTGGTTTCTGGCAGTTACACTGTGACATGCAACAATAGCCCTCCAATTATACTCAGATTCACCTGCATCATTGGATTAACTCTATTGGGTTCTTGTGTTATTTACGAGTTTCTCACTTCTGCAATTCGGAGATTCTGCGATGAGACATCTTGAGTCTCCATGTCACGAGTTTCGAAACTCTGAAACAAATCTTTTCTACACTAGCTTCTTCCTCTATATGACCATGGCCATGACCAAGTGCTTATGAAAAAAGTGCTTTTTGCAAATTCACATTTCATGAGTCTATATATGAGGCATCTCGACTCTCCAAGTCGCGATCCTCGAAACCCAGAAATGGAGCTTATCTAAACTGACTCCTTCCCTTCTCGTGACCACCAGTGGTGACCATAGGCTGTTCTAAACAGGCACTTTATATTTCACAAGTTTATAAATTTCATTGAGTCTGATCGATGGTTGAAATCTCCATAGATCTGATGGTCCAAATCTTATTGCGATCTCGCATCTCACAAGTTTCCACACCAGGATCCATTGACTCCAAGTCAATGACTTGTCCTATGATTCGACAGTCCAGATATGATCTTAATTCAATGGCTCAGATCATATCGCAATTTCGCATCTCGCGAGTTCGGTGGTTGTGTTTCTTTCCTCTTCAAGTCGCAATAGGCAAAGCTTTGAGATGGAGCCAGATCAACGGTTCAGATCACAGCTTGATCTGACGGTTGCGATTAAATCACGATTTCGCATCTCGCGAGTTTGGTGGTTATGTTTCTTGCCTCTCCAAGTCACGAGTCGTGAACCTCCAAGATGAAGATGGATCAACGGTCCATAACAAAACTTTGATCTGACGGCTGTGATTAAATCATGATTTCACATATCATGATTTTGATAGTTATGTTTCTTTCCTCTCCATGTCGTGAGTCACGAAACTCTGAAGTGGAGTCAGATCCAATGATCGTAAATGCTTCTTCTCCTCCCGAGCTTACTTTGTTCCGCTTACTCTGATCTTTCCATCGCCGATCTTTGTCATCGTTGATATTTTCCATCACTGATCTTTGTCATCACTAATCTTTTCCATCATTGATCTTTGTCATCTTTGATCTTTCCATCAATGACAAGATTACTCCCAATTGTAAACCTTCCAACAATCTCCCCCTTTGGCATTGATGGCAACAAAGGCAACCTTGTTCTTTTCTCCCCCTTTGACATCAATGTCAAAGAAAACACACTCCCCCTGAGTTGTTGCATTAATTTTAGGAGGTATCAGATATGCAACCAATACAGGACTCCCCCTAACAAGATGGACTCTCTTAGATGTGAGACGGGATGACACACAGCTTCTATATGAGATATTCAAATGGTGTCTTTGTTAGAGGTTTAGTAAAGATGTCTACAATTTGTTCTGTAGTGAGAATGTAATTGACCTGAACAATTTGATTGGTGACTTGCTCTCTCAGAAAATGATATTTTATGGGAATATGCTTGGTCTTGGAGTGGAATACAGGATTTTTAGACACACTGATGGCACTAGTGTTATCACAATTAATTGGGATCAGTGCAGTGTATTTTACCTCCAAATCTGCAAGTGTCTAAATCATCCATAATACCTGAGTGCAACAGGTAGCAGCAACAATGTACTTTGCCTCTGTGGTTGATAAAGAAATGGAAACTTTCTTTTTACTAAACCAGGCTACTAAAGAGTCACCCAGGAAGAATGCTCCTCCACTGGTGCTTTTTCTCTCATCAACACAGTTTTCCCAATCCGCATCTGAATAAGCAGTCAGCTGAAGATTTTGATTTCTGGGATACCATAGACCATAAGTCATTGTTTCTTTCAAATACCTGAATATCCTTTTGACATCTTGCAAATGACTTTGTTTAGGTGCAGCCTAATATCTTCATACCATTCCTACAACATGCATTATGTCTAGGCGAGATGCTATGATGTACATCATGGTTCCTATCATTGATCAATATGAGCTTTGAGCTTTGATCAACATCAGGTGAATCATTATCCTTGCTTAATTTACATCCAGTTACCATAGGTGTACCCACATGTTTAGAATCTTCCATTTGAAACCTTTTAAGCATTTCTCTTAGATATTTTTCTTGAGAAATGAACATCCCTTCGTGCCTCTGAGTAACTTGCAGACCAAGAAAAAATGATAGTTCTCCTATCATAGACATTTCAAAACTCCATGGTAGAAGCAAACCATTGTACCAATGAATCCTTATTACATCCAAAGATGATGTCATCTACATAGACCAGTACGATGAACAAATTATTATCCTCTGTTTTAATATACAGATTGTTGTCAGTTGTTCCTCTCTTGAACCCTTTGTCTTTGAGATACGTATCTAGTCTGTGATACCAGGCTCGAGGGGCCTTTTTTGAACCATATAAAGCTTTCTTCATCTTGCATACTAAGTCAGGGTTTTTAGACAGTTTGAAACCCTTTGGTTATTCCATATAGACTTCTTCACATAAATATCCATTTAGAAAGGTTGACTTGACATCCATTTGGTAGACTTTAAACCTTTTATGACAAGCATAGGCAAGAAACATTCTGATAGCTTCTAATCTTGCTACAGGCACAAATGTTTCACCAAAATCCAGTCCTTCTATCTAAGCATAGCCTTTACAGACTAACCTTGCTTTGTTCTTGATAACTTGTCCTTGCTCATTCAATTTATTCTTAAAGATCCATTTGGAGCCAATGGCATTTTTACCTTAAGGTCTTTGAACCATCTCCCACGTATTGTTTTTCTCAATATGATCATGTTCATCATTCATTGCTTTAACCCAGTGATCATATTTTCTGGCTTCATTGTAATTCTTGGGTTCTAGCATGGATATGAGAGCTATATGAGATTGTTTGGTGGTTTTGATTAGATTTCTCCTGGTTTGTACACCTTTGTCTTTTTCTCCAATTATTTGACTTGCAAGATGATTCTTTTGAATGATTCTGGAGGAGGAATTTGTAGTTGACTGTTGATTTGAGTCTATCCGAGTGTCTGAGTCTTCATCTGATTCAGAGTCTTCATTTTATGATTCTTGGACCTATTCATCTTTAGCTTTAGCTGTGTATTATGTAGAAGTCTTGTTACTGTATACCTCTCCTGCTAGGATTCCTTCATCAATTTTTACATCAATAAAGTCAACCATTTTATGCAACCTTTTATTATAGAATCTATATCATTTACTATTTGTAGAATACCCTAAGAAGATACCTTCATCAACCCTATCATCATATTTGTCAAGGTTCTCATCATTATTTTTTATGTAGCATTTACTCCCGAAGACTCTGAACTAGTGTTTGATTGAGGCAGGTCTTCCAAACCATAATTCATAAGGTGTCTTGTCACTTTGTGGTCTGAGGTGGGCTTTGTTAAGCACATGGAAGGCTATGTATATTGCTTCTACCCAGTAGGTTTGACCAATGTTCTTCTCATTCATCATTGACCTGGCCGTTTCCTGCACTGTTCTGTTTTGCCTCTCAACAACTCCATTTTGTTGTGGAGTTCTTAGGATTGTGTATTCTCTCTTGATTCCAAGTTCATCGCAGAATTCCTTGAAGTCTCTTGACATAAACTCTCCTCCCCAATCTAATCTTACTGCCTTTAACCTCTTTCTTGTTTGAGTCTCTGTTAAAGCCGTAAACATTTTAAACTTCTCAAATGCTTCAACTTTTTCTTTGAGAAAGGAAACCCAAGTAAGTCTGGAGTAATCATTGATAATCAACATGAAGTAGTTTTCTTTCCCTGTGCCTTCCTGTCTTGATGGTCCACATAAATCCATATGAACTAGTTGGAGAGGTTTCTCTGTTGAAGTAAAGCTCTTGGACTTAAATTGTGTCCTATTTTGCTTCCCTACTTGACAGGGTTTACACATTGAATCTTGGGGCTTTGATATTCTCAGACGATCTTTTACTGCCTCAAGGTTTTTGAGTTTTATTAAGTGGTCAAAGTTTAGATGTCCAAGTCTCCTATGCCATAACCGACTTTCATCATGTTTTCTTATATGACATTCTTCTCTATTTTCTTTCAGCACATATACATTATTTTCTATCCTTATGCCTTTGGCCACCACTTGTTCTGAGTTTACAGACTTTATCTTGCAGTCCTTGGACATGAACAACACTTCGCATCCTCTGTCACACATTTGACCTACACTGAGTAGATTATGTTTCAGCCCATCCACAAGTAGAACATCTTGGGCTTTTCCTTTTCCATTACTTAAGCTCACCATCCCTTTGCCCTTTATTTTCCCTGGAGCATCATTTCCAAAGGTTACGTTTCTTGATTTTATTTCACTTAGAGATAGAAACTTGCCTTTGTCTTCCATCATGTGTTTGGAGCATCCACTATCTATATACCAAGGGTTCATTTTTCTTTAAGCGGAAAACACTAATCCACACTTGTCACTTTCCTTCTTCTTCCAAAACTTGACATTTTCAGCATGCGATTTCCAATCTGGTTCATATTCCCTTAAACGACAATCAATAGATTTGTGTCCATAGTTATGACAGATGCAACATTCAATATCATTGTTCAACAGGTCAAACTTATTGGTGCAGCGTTGTCTACTCATTGATTGTTGATTATTTCTTGACCTCTTTAGTTGCATGTCCCTGGACTTAATTTGGCAGTTGGTAATCGATTAAGTTTTGTTACTTGGCTACATCATTCATTGTTGTGGCAAGTATTTATTCCTTTGAAATCTTAATTGCTCATGTCTAAGTCTTAAGGAACAATTTATAGCTTTGTGACCAAAGTTAACACAGTAGAAACAATAACCATAGAAGAATTCTTTGTACCTGGAAAATGGTTGTCTTCTTTGAGCAAATCGATTTCTTCCATACTGATGACGTTGTTCAGTAGTGAGCACATTACTTCTTTGTTCTACATATTCAAATCTGACATATTTTTCCTTACTTGACTTGTGCGGTTGATTGTCTTCTTTTGTTTATGCAAGATTGTTATTATCATTAGTTGTACTTTTGACAAACTTGATGAGTTCTTCATTTCCTAGCTTACCACTGCTTGATCCCTCTTCATACCCCAAGCCAGTTTTCATCTTTGGATTCCTTTGCTAATTCAGAATGGTGGCCAATCCTTCTAAGGATTTGATACTTGACAGATTCTGATTATACAAGGCTTGAAACTTCTCCATTTATTTCCCCGTTTTCACTACTTCTTGTTCTAATGCTTCACATCTTGCCTTCTTTTCTAATAGCTACTGTTTCAGAATATCTTCGATTTTCTTTGCCTCTTTCAATTCTACTTTTAGTAGGACAAGGTCTTCATCAGGTTCTTTATTGTCTTTCTTGAACTGTATCAACAATTGTCTTTGCTTTCTGTTCTTGATTCTTAGTCTGTCAATCTCTTCCAGTGCACTGATCATTTCTCCTTCCATGTCAACCACAGCTTCTTTTTCATCACTTCCTGTGCTTTTATTATCATAATTCTCTTTGGCCATAAGTATGAAGTCATTTAGTTTATCTTCAATAGAGGAGTCAGTTTCTTCATCATCTGAAGGATCATCGTCATTGTTTACGCACTGAATTTTCTTCTTAAAGTTTTTATCTTTAAAGAAATTTATGTGTTTGTACTTCTCCTCATCATCACATGTCTGATCCTTTCCTTTATGGGGACATTTATTTGCAAAATTACCTATCCTACCACAGTTGAAACATTTGAAAGGCAATTTACCTTTGTATTTGCATGATCCCTTCTTCAGTCTCTTCACAAATTTTTCTTCAATTTCATCGGGCTCAGAATCCTCATTATTGTCTTCTTTAAATGATGCTTCTTTGGAGGTAGGCCTATCTTTAACTATTCTTATTTCATATGCAGTCAATGCTCCTAGAAGTTGATCAAACCCCAAGATTTTTAGATAATTAAGTTCTTCTATAGCAGAGACCTTCGGGTTGAACCTATATGGGAGAGATCTCAAGATTTTTTGAACTAGAGAAGGTTCATCAATTGTTTCACCAAGTGCCTTCATTGCATTTACCATTTCTTCTACTCTTAGAAAGTATTTTCCAACATTTTCATCTTCCTTCATCTTCAGCTGTTCAAACTGTATTCTGTAGGTTTGAAGCTTTGCATCCTTTACTTTCTCATTACCCTCATAGCTGCTAATGAGTTTGTCCCACATTTCTTTTGCAGTTCCTAGGTGCATAACTTTTACGAATTATGTTTCTTCAAGCCCACTCAAGATAGCATTCATAGCCTTAGCGTTGAAGCTAAATTCTTTACTGGTTATGTGGTAGACATTATTTACATTATTTACATTATCATACATTTGAGCACCAAATCATTGTGAGGATACAACCTCTCATTTGCAATATGCAACTTGTTGAGAGCACCAACTCTCTATTTTTCTCTAGCACCCACTAGAAGGAAACACCAACTCCCTAGTTTCTCTAGCTCCAACTAGAAAGGAGCACCAACTCCCTGGTTTCTCTAGCACCAACTAGAAGGAAGCACCAACTCCCTGTGTTCAATCCCCCACTTGAACCTCTGAGGACACCAGTCCTCCCTAGCACCTCCCAACCACCCTTGATTATTAATATGAAATATTGAAACCTATTACAATGATATAGTGTTCAATAACAACTTACCAGTCTTATCACTGTTCTGCAAGATTTTTATACTCAGACATCCTTGCTTTCTTCCATCATGCATACACTGCCCATTCTATTCTTCTACTTTTATTGTTTATGCGCCATGTCCCCTGCACAATTCTTCTTCTGTTCTTTTCAGCTATTGCACTCTGATCCTTCTTCATGCATGAGTCACCTTCAACAACATCCACAACAATCCTAGCAACAACAACAACCACATCTCATTTTTGTACTATGTATATATAGCTTTTGTGCACCTTGTGCATGCAATGCGTGCAATACCTCTGCATACTCACACCATGCTGATATCCTCCACAACTCGAGTGCTTTGCCTGATCATTACCGTGACTCTTCAGCTTCTCTGGCCATTTTTCCACTCGTTCAAGATCACTGTATGTTATGCTAAGATTCCTCAGCCTCTTTGGCAGTTGAGACTCTTCATCTTCTTTTTGATAGTTGAGCTCACCTTCTCTGTTCCAGTTACAAGCTTCAATGCTCATCCAGTTGTCAATCGTCTCCACGAGCATCTTCATCCCTCTTGAAGATTCCCAGAGACTCTTCATATCCTGTATCAATCACCCCAAAGTGTCTTCAAGTCCTCTGGCAGAAACCATCAATGGTTTCTGGCAGTTACACTGTGACATGCAACAGTAGCCCTCCGATTATACTCAGATTC
This sequence comes from Picea engelmannii, assembly GCA_009831015.1. NCBI lineage: Eukaryota > Viridiplantae > Streptophyta > Pinopsida > Pinales > Pinaceae > Picea > Picea engelmannii. The sequence goes on from ML782999.1 coordinate 294,723, forward strand.
ACCTGCATCATTGGATTAACTCTAATGGGTTCTTGTGTTATTTACTGATTTTTTTCCCACTCAGCATTTTTTTCCTCTTTTGGGGGGGGGGGGANTTCATGAGGAATTATTTTATGTAATGATTACCTAAAATGACCAAGTTGTCGGGACTTAATTTTTTTGTCATTACAGTTAGGCTTAAGGGGGGGGGGTGTTGGAGCATATCCCTAACTTACATTAGTTTATACCGAGATTAGAATCCTAGATATTGTTTAATACATTCATTTACACTTTATTTCACCTAATTTGGCCACATAGATAAGAAGGGCGCCTCATCCCTATATTTTAGGGAAAACTGCTAATTTTAGATCAAGACTCAACTCCAGGTTCTTTATTTTCTTAATTTTCTTGATCTATTAATGATTTATTCCAACTCCCCCATGAAAAAAATCATCTATTATTAGGGAATGCACACCTCCTCTTTGAGTGAGAGATTTGTTCCTTAATTAATGATTTTTGTCGTTACTATTATTAGTAACTACTATTTTGGGTCAGTTAAGTGAGTTGGAACTGCTTCTCTTGTCAGTTAAGTGAGCTTAAGTGAGATAATGCACAAAACTTAACTCTTGTGGAAATTAATGAGTGTGTTACATGTATATTTAGTGTTCTAGGTCGAACTATGTGGTCTCCCTTAGCTTATGACACCTATTTTAGCTATTTCTAGCGTTTTTTGACTAGAATTTCTATGTTGGAAATTCTATATATTCCCCTCCTCTCTTCTTTTTTGAGGATGGTTTCTCATGTATATTCATTTTTTATTAATATATTTCTCTGATTTATGGAGAAAAAACTTTCTCTCATCTCTTGAATATCAACAAATTGTTTGTGTTCAATTTAACTAGAATTCTAGATCTATTGGGGTTTCTGCAGGAATTATACAAGTTAGACTATTTTGTATAACAATTGGTATCAGCGTAGGTTACTTCAATATTCATTTTAATCACTGGAAGTTTGATCCTTAAAAATGGATAATAAATATGATTTTACTAAACATGGATTACCTCCGTTTGATGGACAAAATTATGCTTTTTGGAGTATCAGGATGAAGTTGTTTTTGCAGTCTTAAGGAGTAGATGTTTGGCAAGCTGTGTTGAATGAATACACGACTCTAGCAATAGTTCCAACAGATGTTGTAGAGAAGAAATGTTATGAGAGTAATTCCAAATCTATGTATGCAATACTTGGAGGATTGGCAGGTTCAGAATTTGTTAAAGTAATGCATTGTGAGTCAACAAAAGAGCTATGGGACAAAATGAAGAAGGTATATGAAGGAGATACTAAGGAAAAGAATGTTAAATTAAAATCATATAGAATTCAATTTGAAATTTTAAATATGGAAGAATATGAAGATATAGCTACCTATTTCTTACGTATTGATGAAGTAGTCAATCCTATGAGAGGTTTAGGAGAAATAGTTGAAAATGGTATTATTGTGCAAAAAGTGCTTAGATCTTTACCTGGAAGATTTGATCCCAAAATATATTCTTTAGAAGAAATAACTGATATTTCTACTTTATTAATGGATGAGTTGCAAGGAATACTAACAACATATGAGATGAGGACATCTAATGAGAATTCTTCCAATAAGGAAGCATCTTTCAAGGCATCAAAGAAGGACAAGGAAAAGGTTGAAACAAAAACCAGTAATCATGAGGATTCATAAGAATACATGGAAGAAGCTAACTTTTTCAAAAATCTAAAAAGAGGTACTAGCAAGTACAAAGGTAAACTTCCTCTCAAGTGATTTGATTGTGGTAGAATAGGGCATTTTTCTTCTAAGTTTCCTTTCAATAAACATTCTGATGGAGAAGAAGAAAGTAACATCAAAACCAAAGAATATAAGAAAATGTATAAGAACCCTTTTCAAAGAAATTCTTATAAAAAGAAAAGTCTATTGATAAAAAATAATAGTGAGTCCTAGGATATAGATGAAAGTGATGAAATTTCAGATATAAGACCTTTTATGGCTATGGAAAATTAGAATGATGAACTTATTGAAGAAGAAGAAGTTGAAGTTGACCTGGAAGCTGAACTTGTAAGTGCTTTGTCTGAACTAAAGAAAGTAAGAAGACAGTGTAAACAATTCAAAAGAGAAATTGATAAACTAGAATTTGAATTACAGAAATCAAATGGTTTGATTGAGAGCATTGAAATCATGTTAGTTGACTTAAGGCTTAAAATAGAAGAGACTAGAGTGACTGAAGAAGCTCTAACTAAAATGCTTGTAGAAAAGGATAAGGAAAATGAAGGCTTAAAAATTGAAGTAGTCTCATTAAGAAAGAAAGTACATGAAAATAACATGAATCATCGTTCTCAACTGTTTAATCAAATTATTTGTAGTCAAAAATCAACATATGATAAGGCTGGAATTGGTTATAAATCTGCAATAACTAATGGATGTTCTAGTTCAAGTGTTGAGAAAGCAGGTACAAAGGATAATCATGAGAAAATTACTAGCAATAAGATTGAATCAGAAAGGCAAGAAGAGAATTAGGCCTCAACAGTGCATAGAAGAAGTTATGGCAGACATCAAAATAGGTTTGAAGGCTATTGTTTCTTCTGTTATAAGTTTGGACACAAAGCAACTTTCTGTAACGTTTTTTTAAGAAACATAAGTGCACATAACAGTCATGGCATACCTAGATTTGAATATGAAAGAAGACATGATAAATCTATTCATAACAATGTGAACAACTCACATAACAGATTTGATTCTTTAAAATTTGAGGTTGAATGTTATAGGTTTAATAACTTTGGACATATTTCAAGAAATTGTCCAATGAATTTCCAAAAAACTAGTTATTGGAAAAGGAAGAATGATAATTTAGAAGTTGAAGAGTGAAAACTTGTTTTGCAAGCTAATCATAAAATTAAGTGGTGTGTGGATAGTGGATGCTCAAAACATATGACAGGAAGAAAACAGATCTTTGATTATTTAGATGAAAGAAAAGAAGGTTCAATCACATTTGGTAATGATCAATCAACTCGAATAGTTGGAAGAGGCATTGTTTGTTTGAACAAAGACATAATGGTTGAAAATGTTTTACTGGTTGAAAATATGGAACATAACTTGTTGAGTGTAAGTCAAACATGTGATAAAGGGCATCTTATGATATTTGATTCTATACAATGTCAAATGAGGGATGTTAAAACAAATTAGTTAGTTGGAACAACTACAAGGACATCAAATAACATATACATTTTAGATAAGAAGGATGAAAATTGTTATCTTGAACATGAAGATGAAAGTTGGTTATGGCATAAAAGACTTGGACATATTAACTTTGACAATCTGATTTAGTTAAATAAAAAAGAGGCAATAAGGAACTTACCTATCATTAAGAATCTTTCCAACTCTATTTGTAAACAATGTCAACATGGTAAACAAACTAGAGTCAAGTTTAAAACAAAGGAATATTCTACAACAAAACCTTTGGAAATAATACATGCTGATGTATGTGGACCTATGAGGACAATAGGTCTAAATGGTGAAAGATACTTTCTATTATTTGTGGATGATTTTACTCGAATGACTTGGTTGTTTTTATTGAAAAAGAAGTCTGAAACTTTTAACTGTTTTCAAGTTTTCAAAGAATTGACTGAAAATGAAATTGATATGAAGATTAAGTTCTTAAGATCAGACAATGGAGGAGATTTTATATCAAAAGAATTTTACAATTACTCTGTTGAAAATGGAATTAAAAGACATTTCTCTATTACAGAAACACCTCAGCAAAATGGTGTTGTTGAAAGAAAAAATAGAACCGTTATGGAAATGGCAAGAACAATGTTAAATGAGTCTAGATTTAATGACATGTTTTGGCCTCAAGTTGTTCACATTGTTGTACACATCTTGAATAGAAGTTTGCTAAGAAATAATAATGATAAGACACCCTATCAATTATGGAAAGGAAGACCAACAAACATAAAACATTTTAGAATCTTTGGGAGTAAGTGTTACATTAAAAGAATTGATAAAAATATGGGAAAATTAGACTCAAGAATTGATGAAGGCATATTGGTTGGATATTCATGTTCAAGAAAGGCTTATAAATGCTATAATTTTAGATTAAGAAATATTTTTGAATCTATAGATGTAAGGTTTGATGAGTCCTCATTTTTGAAGTCTAAATCTAAACAAAAGGATCAATAGATACATGATATATATGACAAACATAAGATGGATGAATAAGTAAGTGAAACAAAAGAAACTAAGGTTGTTGACAGTGAACAATTAATTCCTACTTTGACATAGGGCACAACTCCATCCAAAAGCATGTCTCCATCAAAGACTCCAAGCAAGAGAATACAGAAAAATCACCCTAAAGAACAAATAATTGGTGACATAAATGTAGGTGTTGGAACAAGAAGCAGAAGGTAAGAATCCACCTCAACTCATGAACATGTATATTTTTTTCTCTGATTGAACCCAAAAATATTGAAGAAGCAGTTAAAGATGAGTACTGGATGAAAGCAATGAATGAAGAACTTAGTCAAATAGAAAATAATAAGACATGTGAATTGGTTCCTAGACCTTTGAATAAGAATGTCATAGGGGCTAAATGGGTTTGCAGAAATAAGATGGATGGAGCAGGTAAAATAACTAGAAACAAGGCTAGATTGGTTTGTAAAGGGTATGCAGAAGTAGAAGGAATAGATTTTGGAGAAAATTTTGCTCATGTTGCAAGAATGGAATCCATTAGATTGATTCTAGATTATGTCATTTCTAAACACATTAAATTTTACCAAATGGATGTAAATTGTGCATTTTTGAATGGTGATTTAGAGGAAGAAGTATATATGGAACAACCAGATAGTTTTCAGGTACAAGAAGCAGAACAATATGTTTACAGGTTGAAAAAGGCATTGTATGGGCTGAAGCAAGCACCAAGGGATTGGTATTCCAGAAGGTTGTGTTGATGATAGGAAGAGTACTAGTGGAGCAACATTTTTTCTTGGAGGATGTCTTTGTTGGTCACTATAATTGCGTATTAATTAAAACAATCAAGTGTCACATAAATTGTCAATCCAGGGAAGTCTGTTTATTTCAAAGGCAATCACACACTGTATATGCTCAATCTCAAAAGAAATCCAAAAATTTACACTAATCACACCTTTCCTTCAATAGACTGAAGTTCTACCTTGAATTATAGTGAAATCAATCTATCTATTGCAGAGTTTTAAGATTCAAAAGGAAATAATTATCAGAAGAATCCCGGATTACATTAAGAAATAGCAACCTAGGAAAAAGGAACCTTTCAGCACACTGCAAAGAAGACTAACTATTATGTAACAAAGAACATGACCCTATTCCCCAAAGAAGGAATCTTCAACACCTGTCTCTGACTATCAAACTTACATAAACTCATTCTGCAAACATAATTACCAATCAAAATGAGTAACAAGTACTGAAGGCTAACTATTTTGTAATAGAGAACAAGACCCTATTCCCCAAATCAGGAATCTTTAGCACCTGTCTCTGACTATCACACTTTCATAAACTCATTTTGCAAATAGAATTACCAACTAAAATGATTAACAAATACTGAAGGCTAACTATTATGTAACAGAGAACAAGACCCTATTCCCCAAAGTAGGAATCTTTAGCACCTATCTCTGACTATCACACTTTCATAAAATCATTCTGCAAACAGGATTACCAATCAAAATGATTATCAATTACCTAGGAATGAATTGTATGAAAACGATGTAACAATCAATGGAAACAGAGTTTTAGCAAAACATATTTTTAACAAGGTATAGATAAAAACAATACTAACACACTACAAAAACTAATGGGTGAATCTTGTGAAGAAGGTAGGCCCCTTCCTTCTCACAAGATTCCCCAGAAATAAAAGGGATCAAGAAGTAATGCTCAGAATGATCTTTTATTCATCTGTCAAATATGACAAGTTACAATATCCAAAGTGAACACACTCCTTCTCTGTGATTCGATTCTAGCTAAGCCTTTCGTAATTCCCCTCTAATGTTGATTTCTCCACTATTTAAAGAGGAGAATCCTCTTAATACAATTAGGTATAAAATTACATGTGTACATACAAATCCTATTCTTAGTCTGATCTAATATTCTATGCTGGAATAAGATATTCTGATCTCCCATAGAAAAATGTTGTTACAGTAGTTGGAATGGTGTTGGCTTGAGGTACAGATGTTGTGTTTGGTGTAACAACTTCTTTATTTATCTTTTCTTGTTACTATTGTTTGAAAATTATTGTTTCAACATCGCAAATCACAGATTATTTCAACAACGAGATTTGCGTCCTGTTTGACTGTTTCAACAATGTGGTCTCAAGCAACAACGATGGTTGTAATGGTGTTGGCTTAAGGTATGGTTGTTTCTTCCAGTGTAACAACTCCTTCTTGTTACTGTTGTATGTGAAATGTTATTTCAACATCACAAATCACGAACTATTTCAACAATGGGATTTGCGTCCTGTTTGATTGTTTCAACAATGTGGTCTCAAGCAGCATCAATGGTTGTAATGGTGTTGGCTTAAGGTATGGATGTTGCGGCCAGTGTAACAACTCCTTCTTGTTACTGTTGTATGTGAAATGTTGTTTCAGCATCGCAAATCACATACTATTTCAGCAACAGGATTTGCGTACTGTTGATTGTTTTAGCAACGTGGTCTTCAAGCAGCAACAGTATATTAACTGTTGTTCAAACTGTTTCAGCAACTATATATTTCTGATTAATGGCTAAGTATGAGAGTAATGTAAAATTACATGTAAAACAAGTTAAACATATAGCAAAGAGAAGAAATGTTATATACCTTTGGAGAAATAGGTTAAGGTGATAATGTAGGCTTAAGTATGAGTGGGAAAATGATGTAATGATAGCAAAAAGTATGAGAAAAAAGGTACATTATAGGGTCCTAACATCCCCCCCAACTAAAAAGGTTGCATGTCCTCAAGCAACTTCAATCTGAATCAGAATCCGGATACCGACTCTGAGTGTGTAAATTACTTAAGCAGTAGCTATGGAAAGTATTGTCTGTTGGAGCTATGAATCCTTGAACACATTGTAGCCTTTGCCAGGATGCTGCTTCAACCTTCTTGGGAAACTTATGATGAACTTGATACTTCTCTGCTGGCATCCACAAAATGGGAAAATAGAACTGATAACCTATCCAATTTTCAGCGCATTGTTGGACACATTTGATGTAACTCGGTACCCGAGAGATTGTTGTCTCAAGATTGGTAGGACTAAAGGGATTGTGCTCCTGCCTTTTCTCAGAAGATTGTTGCCAAAATGTGTTATTTTCTTCTAGGGAAGCAATCTATGTGGATTTAATAAACTGTTGGCAATCCTGAAGTACTGTTGGCTATAGTTTTCTTATGTATTGAGTCATCCCTGGTTTCTTCAAAAATTTGTAATATTCTACAACAAAGGTGGAAACGTTCTGTGGTTCTGGCCATATCCAAAGGAGACAGTTATCTTCATTATGCTTGGCAGCTAGAAAATCATTCTGCCATGTAATCTCGTTGGTAAGGAAGGAGACGAGTGCCCGAATCTGGATATCACCAACAAGAGGGTTGAGATTAAGCTGTATGTTCTCAGTAATATCTTCATTATGAAGATATACCTCACATAATAGATGTTGATTAGTAGTATAGGCTTCTGCAAAAGTTTGAACAAAATCTTCTGGTTTGAACACTGCATAGGGTTTTCCATCTTTGATTGATTTAATCTGAAAGAATGCAAGTCGTTCTATAAGAAAAAGTGAGTAATTTGAGGATGGTTTCCTAGCAACCAACAATGTTTGTACCAAATCAAACATCAGGAGCAATTTTCCTTTTAACTCTTCATTCTGCTTCTTATGGGCACGCGATTCATGGCGTGTTTTCTCCAAAGCTTCCCAGTTTGAATAAATGTGGTTAAGCCAAAGTAGTCTGTGCTCCTGCAAACTTTTGTCTTGTGTAATAGTAGACTCCTTTTTCCATTTGTCCATTATTTCCTTCTCATTCCATGGTTGAGTTTGTGTTTCAGCATCGCAAGTGGTAGGCTGAGGTAGGGTCTGAGTGGCTTGTTCCACAAGAGTAGGGGTACTGATCTCGATATAAGGGGAAGATTCATCAACATGCAGAGTTTGTGTTTCAACATCGCAATTGGTAGGTTGAGGTAGAGTCTGAGTGGCTTGTTCCACAAAAGTAGGGGTAGATTCATCAATAGGCAGAGTTTAAACAACTTTACTGATAAAAACAGGGGCTTCTGATTTAATAGTTGTTGTCGGACAAGTTTCTTGTAAATTAACTTTGCTTTTGGGATTTTTGAAGGTCCTACTAGTTCTTGTGTAACAGTAGGACGTTCCTCTTTTTTAACTGCAAAAGTCGTAGGTGCAAGGGAAGCTCCAGGTATTGGGATTTGAACCACTTTGTAGCCTGCTTTATCATAAATATCCCCACATTGACTGCACATATACTCTCTATATTGATCATCTTTTGTGTTTTTCTCTTCCATGGCCACTACACGAGCCAAGGTATGCAAATTAAGTTCCCTTTCATAGGCTTCCTTTGCCATTACCAGCTCTTTCTTGTCAGATTCCAGTTCTGATCTTAGAAACTCATTCTCTTGTAAGAGAGAAGCCATTGTTGGTTCTGGTTGTTGATCTATCATTAGTGTGTCAAGAGGGGTGATTGGTTTTTGTGTAATGGTCATAGCCTCAGTAGATGGTTCTTGTGGAGCGACTACAAAATCAACAGTTGATTCTTGTGTTTTAGCTACTTGATGAAAAGAAAATAGCGTTTTAGCACCCTGGGCATGTGATTCTTGAACTTCAGGAATAAAGTCAACAGTTGGTTCTTGTGTTTCAGCTGTAGTTGGTTCTTGTGTGATAGCTATAGCTGGTTCTTGTGTTTCAGCTACTGAATGAGTAGTTGGTTCTTTTGTAACAACTACTGTTGCAGCACCCTGGGCATCTGATTCTTATATTTCAGGAATGAAGTCAGCAGCTGGTTCTTGTGTTTCAGCTGTAGCTGGTTCTTGTGTAACAACTATAACTGGTTCTTGTGTTTCAGCTACTGAATGAGTAGTTGGTTCTTGTGTGACAGCTACTTGATGTAAAGAAAATGATGTCACTGCATCTTAGGCTTTTGGTTCTTGTGTTTCAGTGCCTGTGGGTTGAACAAGTAAAAATTTTGGGGTTTGGGAGGGTAGAGGTGTATGGGTTTTTAGCAAAATGGGTTGGGGGTTTAGGGCAGTGGAAGTAGTGGCTGCTCTTGTTGAATCCCTCGCTCATTTTTTTGGTAAAAAGGAAGGAAAAGTAGGAATTTTATTCTTTCTTTTGTGTCTGGGTTTTTCCTCATTGATGGGGCAGGGAGGGTTATCAGGTTTATTTGCTTCAAAATCATCACTAAGGATATGAACATTAGGGGTAGATGATTCTGGTAAATTGTGGGGCAAACTTGGTATGGTGGAAGGAACTAGATTAATTGGATCTGTAGGCGGATTAATAGGTATTTCCGGAGGGTCAAGAAGGTTTTGTAGTTGCTCTTCATGAGGTTTTTTAGGATGTTCAGCAGTTTCCTGAGGGTTTATGGGTGGATTGTTTAGGAGGGGGTTTTGTTTCGCAAAACCATTTTGGATGAGTAATTGAACGAAGTGATGATGGGTGAGGGAAATGATGGGATTTTTAGCCTGTTTACAATAATGAGACATGTTTCTAAGACATCCGAGCAGATAGTAAGGAATATTGACCAGTCTAGCATGTCGTAAATGAGATAACAAGATAGTCGAACTGGTAAATTACCTGGTATCGGCCTTCATAGGTAAGATAGTGCTTGAGAAACTATGCAACTTTCGGCCAAGGAGGTGGTAACGAGCTAAGTTGAACACCCCGACCTTTAGTCTCAACTTGTTCTCCTGGCAAGAGAAAATCCTGTTGGGCATTAAGGATAATGTGTTTGCGGATGAACCAGTGAATGCCAGTGATGGGAAGACCCCAAACTTGTGTTATATCATCCTCTGTGACTGGAATCCTAACCCCTTGAACAATAGAATGGTCTTGTTGAAGATTCTGAGAAAATTGAAGAACTTGATGTTGATCAAATCCCTGGAGCCTCTGAAAATAACCCAACCAACCTACCTGCTGAAAGATTTGGTAGACTTCTGGATACAATTCTAGCAGTGTTTTCATGGTGGGTTCGTATCGTATAACAGGACCTCCCATATCTATTCATCTCAATAGAATGCATATTCAGAGAGTCAAGTAACCGCACCCGAACAGAGTAAGTTTTGCAGATTGAAGGCATGCAAATGATGGTGAAAAAAATGAAATGATGGGTAAAAAAAAGTGGTTGTAGTTTGTTCGTGTGAAATGATGGCATCACGTTTCGATATTTCTCCCCCCCCCAACTATGGCTAAAAATAGTGACTTTAGGTGAATGATAATAATGAATCGGTATTTTCTCATTAGCCATAGTTCAATTTTATTTACATATAAAGTTTACATACCCCATCTTTACCTTTGGTTCGTACTTCAAAAAATATAGTGCCTGTCCATAATAGATCTCCAGTAACCATGGGAGAGACTTTGGATTTATGAGAGAAATTGTATCAATGGTTTGTTTAATCATGGAAGAAAGTAGTGAAAGGACAGACTGTAGTATGAAAATAGGAGAAGTGAGAGCGAAAGAGATGAAAAAGATGTTTTTATTAACAGGAAATGTTGAAAAAGTGGTGTTTCAGCAACAGGAAAAGAATGGAAAAATGTTTGTTGAAGAGTGATGTTTTAACAATGGAAAAATGAGAAAAATGTTGTTGAAAAGTGGTGTTTCAGCAATGGGAAAAATGAGGAAAATGTTGTTGAACAATGGTGTTTCAACAATGGGAAAAATGAGGAAAATGTTGTTGAACAGTGGTGTTTCAGCAATGGAGAAAATGAGGAAAATGTTGTTGAACAATGGTGTTTCAGCAATCGGAAAAATGAGGAAAAGGGAATGGAAAGGAAATAAAATAAAGAAGGATGAATGATGGGGATGTTGAATGGGAAGTGAGGATGAATGGATTGAAGAAAGAAGGAGCAATGCTTCACAAAATGAAGCTTGGATCTGCTTGTAGTAAGATTGTCCTTTCTTGGTAGGCCTGAGAATCTGCAAAAGAATCAATTGTAACATGCCATTCCTTGATAGGGATTATTAGTAAAAGAAATTTAATCTAATACTAAAGAAATTAAATTCAGAAAAATTAATTGCAATGAGGGGCAGGAGGCTCCTCTAAAAAGAGATAATGTGAATTTGCCACACATGTGGCCTTCAAATCTTCTTTGGAAATGGGGCATTGGTATAGATGGAGCCGATGACCATTCACTAATAATGGTGTTTTAGAGTCATAAATTGTGAAGAGCCTTACTGTTCCATTGGGGAAAATAGTGTCCACTTCGTAAGGTCCTAGCCGTCTTGTACGTAGTTTCCCTTGAAATTATTTAAACCGAGAATCATACAGTAAAGCCTAATTACCTTTTTGGAATTTCTTATGCTTGATGGTTTTATCATGCATTTTGTTCTTTGTTGTTGAATCATAGTTGTCTGATGAATGACATCTAGTATTTTTTTCATCCAATTCATTAAGCTACTGCAACCTGGCTATTTGTGCATCAGTCAAATCAAGGTTAACAGCTAAAGCAATCCTTAAGGTTTTGATTTCAAATTCCATAGGAAAGACAACACTTTTTCCATAAACTAATTCATAGGGGGAGAATCCTGTAGTATTTCTCCATGTAGTTATGTAAGCCCATAATGCTTCAAGGAACCTTTGAGACCAATCCTTTTTGTTTTCCTTCACTGTTTTTGTGAGAATGGATTCTATTACTTTATTTGTGCTTTCCCCCTGTCCATTGTCTTGGGGGTGGTATGGTGTAGTCATTCTATGATGAATATGATATTTTTGAAGGATGGATTTAAAACCATGAAAAGTGAAAGGAGGTCCTCCATCTGTGACTAATTCTCTAGGTACTCCAAATCTGATAAAGATATCTTCAAATAAAAAATCTAGAATAGCTTCTTCAGTAGCTCTATGGAGTGCTTTAGCCTCCACCCATTTAGTCATATAATCTGTGCAGACCACTATATAAAATTTTTGATTGGATGGAGGGTTAATGGGTCCTACAAATTCTAAGGCCCATATTTCAAATGGTTCGAGTACTACCTGGGGATTTAATGGCATTTCATCTTTATGATTAGGTTGACCCATTCTTTGATAGCTATCATAGGCCCAAACATATTTCTTTGCATCTTTAAAAAGTGAGGGCCAATAATAACCCATCCTGAAATTTTATGTGTTGTTCTCTTATCAACAAAATGCCCTCCACAAGGGCCATCATGACAAGCTTTTAGTAAATCATAAACCTCATCTTCTCTAATGCATCTTCAGATGTCTTGATCAAGTCCTGTGTGGAAAAGACACCCACTTATCCAGCTATACCGAGCACTTTGTTGAATGATTCTTATTTTCTCTCGGTGGGATAGGTGTGGTGGTAACTTCCCTACAACCAAGTAGTTAGCGATGTCTGCATACCATGGTGAGTGAGAAGATACTGCAAATAGATATTCATTAGGAAAGGAATCATCTACTGGAGTATTATCATCAGGTGTTAATTGAGAAAGGAAATTAGCAACTACATTTTCTTTTCCTGGTCTATCTACAATTGTAATATTAAATTCTTGTAATAATAGTAACCATCTGGTGACTCAAGCATTTGTGACAGATTTGTTCATTAAATATTTGATAGCTGAGTGATCAGTATGGACAAAAGTAGAATATCGAGTGATGTAATGTTGAAATTTATTAATAGCATAGATAACTGCTAAAAATTCCTTTTCAGTAACTGTATAGTTAAGTTCAACAAGACTCATATTCTTGCTTATGAAGTAAATAACATAAGGGAGATGATTTTATTCTTGTCCCAAGACATCTCCTATTGCAATATATGAAGCATCACAGGATATATGAAAGGGAAGTGTCCAATCAGGTTTTCTTAGAATAGGAGTTGTAGATAACTGATGTTTGAGTGTATCAAATGCTTCCTGGCAAAGATTAGTCAACTTGAATTCAACATTTTTCATAAGTAACACAAACGAAGGAGAAGCTATTTTGGAAAAAAAATTGATAAATCTTCTATAGTATCTAGCATGTCCTAAGAATCTTCTCACATATGTTTGGGTTTTGGGAATAGGAAGGTCTTTAATGACTTGTATCTTGGATGGATCCACCTGAATTCCTTGAGATGAAATAAAATGTCCAAGTACTACTACTTCACTCATCATCATATGAAATTTTTATGTGCTTAAGGAGAGGTGGGCTTGTATACATCGTTTAAGTACTTTCTCAAGGTTTTGTAGTGCTTCCTCAAAAGAGACACCATAAGGGGTAAAATCATCCATAAAAATTTCCATAGAGTCATTAATCATATCATAAAAGATTCCTATAACTACTCTTTGAAAGGTTGTTGGTGCATTACATAGTCCAAATGGGAGGACTCTATAAGAAAAAGTTCCCCAGGGGCTAGTAAAAGTGGTTTTATCTTGGTCTTGGGGTGCAATTTTGATCTGGTTATACCCACTGAAACCATCTAAGAAAGAGAAGAATTTCTTCCCTGACAAACTATCTAACACCTGATCAATGAATGGTAATGGGAAGTGATCTTTTTGAGTGGCTTTATTTAAGGCTCTATAATCTACACACACTCTCCATTTCCCGTTTTCCTCATGAACTATTACCAACGGGGAAACCCATTCACTGTCAGATATAGGATATATAAACCCTACATTAAGCAATTTTTGAAGTTCCTCTTTAAGAATTTATCTTAAATTAGGGTTCATTCGTCGTTGAGATTGGTAGATCAGTCGAAAATCTTCCATGATATAGATACGATGAGTACATAATTAAGGCGAGATTCCCTTCATATATGTATAGTCCCATGCAAATGCTTCCTTATGTTCAAGAAGTAACTTCATTAACTGTCGTGTTTTAGCAATTGTCAAGTTGGGGTTTATATTCATTGTGTTTCCAGGTTCAATTTCTACTCGTATACTTTTAGAAGAGATGGTAGTTGGTGTTTGAGGTAGGTCTTCAGATTTAAGGTTTTCCTGGGTATCTGACTCCAAAAGTGCAGCTAGTTGATTATGTGTTTTTGAAGTCACAGAGGAGAGTTCACAAATAAAATTATTAATTACTTCATCCTCAGTGGCATCTTTAAGGCTTAAGGCTTGTCAGATAGTCAAGATAGGTTGAGTAGTTTGATCATCAAAGTCCACCCATAAGGAATTTTCATTATTAATCAAGGTTGTAGTGTGAGGGTAGAGAGTAAGCTGTTTTCTCTCATATCCATTGGAAATTGTCATTGAACCAGATCTACAACTGATAAAAGAATCTGCTATGGCTAGCCAAGGCCTGCCCAAAATTAGAGGGTGACCCCCCAAATTTGTTTTAGGTTGTAATACCACAAAGTCAGCTGGATAATTCCAGGACTCAACTGAGATGATTAAGTCTTCAATGACTCCTTCCGGTTTGATTGTAGAACGAACAACTAATTCTAGAATGGTTGGGGTATCTCTGATTTCATCCTTCAGTTGTAACAGTTGTGAAGTTTCAAGAGTCATAATATTGATAGCAGTTCCTAAGTCTACCAGAACTCAAGGAATTATTGTTTTTCCAATTTTCCCTGTGACGGTAGGATGGCTGGGATCACCATATTTAACTAGAGGAGATTTACTCGACATTAGTGCAGACAAATCACCCATGAAATGAACTGTGAGGGGATATTTAGTTTTCCTATCGGGTTTCTTAACACAAATGTCTCGCATAGTTCTGGCATAATTTGGTACATCTCTTAGTTCTTGTAATAATGGAATTTTGACATAGAGATTTTGTAATTCCCTTAGAAGATTGAAAGCAGGTGGCTCAGGCATTTTAGTCAAACCTAAATGCTCTGGGAATGGTGGTTCTACTGTTTCAGCAACAATGGTTGAGGACGGTTGTACCTCTTTAGGTACTTTTTTCTTTTTTATTTCTTCTTTATCAGAATCAGAAGAGGTAACATCATCAATGATAGGTTCTACTATTTTCCCAGATCGTAAATGAATATCATTGCATTTTTGCAGGGAAAAGAGAAATTATAGGCTAGTTTTGAATATCAATGCACTGCACAACCTTATTATTGGGGTTAGGGATAGGTTGTACAGGTAGTTGGGGCCTCATCATTTGATTATTCAGTGGAGTACCTGATGGTAAAGATAGTGGTTGTTGAATTTGTGATTGAAATTGAGGAAATTGATTTGGGAATGAGGGTTGTTGACCTCTCCAATTTGGATTCCATTGGTTAAGGTAAGGTTGTTGTTGTGAAGGCCAAGGTGTCCATATTGTTGGGTCTACAAAGGGAGGGTTTGTTTGTT
>ML782999.1:320120-386505 GCA_009831015.1 Picea engelmannii
AAATGATTCACTATGGTACAAATATCACTTATATTTATGTAAGAACTCCCAACTCAAACAAAAGGTACTATTGGAATTGCACACCTCTCTAGTAGGAGGGCACTCGAGATTTTTGAAAACCTACCATAGAGTCAAGAAGGATTCTTTTTTGGATGGCCTTAAAATTGATGTTCAAAGTTTTGTAGCAGAATGTTTGGTTTGCCAACAAAATAAGGTGGAAACAATTAAGACCCCAGGTATTTTACAACCATTATCCATCCCAAGTTAGTGCTGGGAGGAGGTTTCCATGGATTTCATCACAGGGTTACTGAAGTCTGAAGGAAAGAGTGTCATCAAGGTGATTGTTGATAGAATGACCAAGTACACACACTTTTGTGCACTCTCTCATCCCTTCAAAGCTAGTACAGTTGCCATCGCATTCATGGAGACACTTCAAAAGCTACATGGAAACCCAAATATTATTGTAAGTGACAGAGATCCCATCTTCACTGGACATTTTTGGACAAAATTATTTTCTTGTTTGGGTATTCAATTGGCTCATAGCTCATCCTATCATCCTCAATTTGATGGAAAAACCGAGATAGTGAAAAAATTTCTGGAAGTCTACCTTCGTTTATTTGTCTCTGATAAACAAACACAATGGTTCAAATGGTTACCCTTGGTAGAATGGTGGTATAACACTTCCTTTCATACTGCAACAAAAATGACACCATTTATGGCACTTTATGGATACCACCCTCCTTCCATCAATTCTTCTCTAAAATAAAAATCTAATGTTCAAGTAGTGGAAGATCACATCGAGAATCAACAACAAGTTCACCAAATCTTAAAGGACAATCTAACCATGGCACATAATCGCATGAAACAACAAGCAGATCAACATCATAGTGAACAAAGTTTTGAAGTAGGGGATTGGGTGTTTTTAAGACTACAACCATACAAAAAGATGTCCCTCAAGAAATCCAAGAAGGATAATAAATTATCACCAAAGTACTATGGCCCTTATAAGGTGTTACAAAATATGGGTACTATGGCATACAAATTGGAGTTCCCTGCATCTTCACGAGTACACCCAGTTTTCCATGTTTCATTCTTAAAGAATGTTATAGGTGACAAGATCCCAGTTAAAACTATGTTTCCATAGCTTGATGAGGAAGGAAAAATCATATTGGAGCCTGAAGCCATCACTGACACAAGAATTTGCCAGCTGAGGAATATATCCATTTCAGAGTATCTCATTAAATGGAGGAATCTATCGGCTGGATATTCCACTTGGGAAGATGAGTCTTTTATACAGAAGCATCCAGAGTTACTCAAGCATTGAGGACAATACTTGTCCCAAGGGGAGGGGCATGTTAAGCCCTAATATTGGCTCATTACCCCTTAATTGGGGCATATTAGATTAGTAATGTTATTTTATTTATGCCAGCTTTATTGCAAATGGGGTAGCAAGCTAAGTGGGATTGATTGTGGGGAAAACTCCATAGTTAAGCGCTCTTGAGCTAGAGGCGTCCTGGGATGGGTGACCACCTGGGAAGTCTTGGTTTCTGGGTACAAGCCCTAGAAGTGATGATTGATCCTATGCGATTCATTTCGCTGGTTTCAATCCCACTTCTTCACCCCTATGAGCATCACCCGATGAAATGAGTGCTAAGTGGACTATTCAAATCATGAGAATTATTGGTCAGTTGCGACTAATACTCATGGATATGGGTCATAGATTAATGACTTACTCTACGCAGTTAATCCCAAAAATGATATCTAATATGTTTCACTGCGAAAGCCCCTCTATGCTTAAATAATAAGAGTGAAGGGAGCTCTAATTGGATAGTTCATAAGGCACAATACTTGCTAAGGTTTTGCAAATGGGGTAGCAAGTTAAGTGGTCTTGATTGTGGGGAAAAATCCACAGTTAAGCACGCTTGAGCCAGAGGCGTCTTGGGATGGGTGACCACCTGGGAAGTCCTGGTTACCAGGTGCAAGCCCCGGAAGTGATGATTGATCCTATGTGATTCATTTCGTTGGTTTCAATCCCACTTCCTCACCCCTATGAGAATAACCCGATGTAATGAGTGCTAAGTGAAATATTCAAATCACGAGAATTATTGGTCAGTTGTGACTAATACTCATGGATATGGGTCATATATTAATGACTTACTCTATGCAGTTAATCCCAAAAATTATATCTAATATCTTTCACTGCGAAATCCCCTCTATGCTTAAATAATAAGAGTGAAGGGATCTCTAAGTGGATAGTTCATAAGGCACAATACTTGCTAAGGTTTTGCAAATGGGGTAGCAAGCTTAGTGGGCTTGGTTGTGGGGAAAACTCCACAGTTAAGCGCGCTTGAGCCAGAGGCGTCTTGGGATGGGTGACCACCTGGCAAGTCCTGGTTACTGGGTGCAAGCCCCAGAAGTGATGATTGATCCTATGCAATTCATTTCGCTAGTTTCAATCCCAGTTCTTCACCCCTTTGAGCATCACCCGATGTAATGAGTGCTAACTGGACTATTCAAATCATGAGAATTATTGGTCAGTTGTGACTAATACTCATAGATATGGGTCATATATTAATGACTTACTCTACGTAGTTAATCCCAAAAATGATATCTAATATGTTTCACTGTGAAAGCCCCTCTATGCTTAAATAATAAGAGTGAAGGGAGATCTAACAGGATAGTTTATAAGGAACAATACTTTCTAAGGTTTTGCAAATGGGGTAGCAAGCTAAGTGGGCTTGATTGTGGGGAAAACTCCACAGTTAAGCATGCTTGAGCCAGAGGCGTCCTAGGATGGGTGACCACCTAGGAAGTCCTGGTTACCGGGTGCAAGACCCGGAAGTGATGATTGATCCTATGTGATTCATTTCGTTGGTTTCAATCCCACTTCTTCACCCTTGTGAGCATCACCCGATGTAATGAGTGCTAAGTGGACTATTCAAATCACAATAATTATTGGTCAGTTGCGACTAATACTCATGGATATGGGTCATATATTAATGACTTACTCTACGCAGTTAATCCCAAAAATGATATCTAATATGTTTCTCTGCGAAAGCCCCTCTATGCTTAAATAATAAGAGTGAAGGGAGCTCTAACTGGATAGTTCATAAGGCACAATACTTGCTAAGGTTTTGCAAATGGGGTAGCAAGCTAAGTGGGCTTGATTGTGGGGAAAACTCCACAGTTAAGCACGCTTGAGCCAGAGGCGTCTTGGGATGGGTGACCACCTGGGAAGTCCTGGTTACCGAGTGCAAGCCCCAGAAGTGATGATTGATCCTATGCGATTCATTTCACTGGTTTCAATCCCACTTCTTCACCTCTGTGAGCATCACTCGATGCAATGAGTGCTAAGTGGACTATTCAAATCATGAGAATTATTGGTCAGTTGCAACTAATACTCATGGATATGGGTCATAGATTAATGTCTTACTCTACGCAGTTAATCCAAAAAATGATATCTAAGTTTCTTTATTTCTATGAAGACTAAAGGGAGGAGAAAGGAACAAAAAATATGAAATGGACAAAAATCTGGGGATAGGTAAAAATAACCAAATCAAAGATTCACAGGATATGAAACAAAATATCTTAATCGCTAACGAGTTTCCGTCTTCATTTCAGACTTCCTTAACATTTATTTTGAAATAAATTTTTAAATTTTATTTGAACTGTAAGAAAAGTAGGGACTCTTACCTTATTTCCGTTTTGAAATTTCAGCAAGGAAGATTATTTATTTATCACCTGTTTTTAGAGAAATCAAATGCTTGAAAGATGAGTGTCGAGTTTTTATTTAGCTTCATCTCATGTTCAACAAGATCTATTATGCAAAAGGAATGACATACAAAATATCAAATAATCATGTATAATAGAGATGATATGTGATACAAATGTTTTTATTTTTCATTTTAATGATGTCAAGCAATCATAAATGTATTGAAAATATTTACAATGATCAAATGACTTGGGTAATTTACAAAAAGAAAAGAAAAAAATTGAAAATTAAAATTCCAATGTCATTCTATTCCAATATATACAATGTAATTCTAAAAGGTGACTACTGCATGAAATGTTTTAAATAACGCCCATTGATAGGAGCGTCAAGAATTTATTCATTAAGATTTTCCAGTGAGAATGTGTTTTTTTCCCTCAGCAACTACGATTTTGAATGGTCCAAATCAGAGATGGTTGAATTTCCCATGTTTCCTTGCATCTTAATTTATAGCTTCCCATCTTAAAACTAAGTCTCTAAGAAGAAAATCCTTGTCTTTATCTTTTTTATCAAAAAGGGATTTCATATTATCCTAGTATTTTTGGAGCTTATCGTCCACTTCTACTTTGTTTTGCTGAAATTTGACGATTTGATTTATTCTTCTCGTAACATCATTTGGTTATTAATTCTCATTATTCTAGAGATTCATCAAAGGAAGAGAAATATTAATAGGAAGAATAAAATCATTACCATAGACTAATTGGAAAGGAGACATACCTATAGATTTCCTGGTTCCAATTCAGTTTGCCCATAAGTCATATTTTAAGTGTATATGCCAAGATTTTTTGTTTTCTATCAAAACCTTCTTGATTATAGTCATCATACCCTTGTTAGAAGATTCGGCCAACCCATTTCCCTAAGGATAGTAAGTTGTAGAATGACCTAAAATAATATTGTATTTATGATAGAAATTGATCATTGCAATAGATTTAAAAGCCTGAGCATTATCAATAACTATTTTTCTAGGACAACCAAATCTTGCTACAATGTTTTCTTCCAAACATTTTATCACTACTGAATTTGTAGCATTCTGAGTTGGAATGGCTTCAACCCATTTCGTAAAATAATCAGTAGCAGTTAGAATCCATCTATGTTGAGCACTCAATTGTGGATGAATTTATCCAATTAAGTCCAGGCCCCATTGTTAGAAAGAATATTTAACTTTTACTGGAATTAAAGGTAAGGAAGGGATATTTTTCTTACCAGCAAATAGTTGGCATGAATTTCAATCTCTGACCCTTGCATTTACATCAGTAAATAATCTCGGCCAATAATATCCTTCCCTTAAAATTTTGTAAGTTGTTGCTCTCCAGGAATGATGTCCTCCACATACTCCTTCATGAAATTCGTCAATGACGCCTTCTGTTTCATATTCTATTAGGAAACATAATAGGAAACCCATAGGGTCTTTCCAGTATAGTTTTCCATCTATAATGCAATACTTAATTGCATGTAGCTTTAAAGTTCTTTCTTTAGAAGGATTCATGTCATTTGGGAATTCAAGAGTAAGGAGGTATGTAACAATATCACTGTATCAAGCAGAGGAAGAAAAATTATCTTCAATCTAAATTATAGGTGATTGTTGGCCCTTGACCAAGTTTTGAGGATCCTTTGTCATGTTTGACCTATTTTGGGACTTCAACAGGCTATCGAAGGTGGAGGGAAAGTCGAAGTGGATATCGCAAGATCCTGGCCCCTTGTTTAGGGATTTTTGGGTTTTGGCCTTATGTAACGAGTATGGGGATGTTGGCCCATGGGTTTACCCATGTTTAGGCCCATTTTGTAATGTATAAATACAAATCTAGGTGAAGTAAGTAAAGGCGCACAAGTGTGTGATACCAAGTGCTAAGTGCAAGTGATAGTTGTACATGCTTTGTGCATGTTGTATGAGACTTGCAAGGCTATGTGAAAGTGACTGTAAGAGATTGAGTAGAAGATTTGTGTTGTAACCTAGCTTGGGGAAGGAGGACCTGGCAAGGTGCATGCATATCTCATGTCCTATGTGGAGTAGGACCTTGTGGCTCTTTGCATGTAGAAGATTGACAGGAGATAATAAAAGAGAAGAAGAGTTGGTGGACGTAGCCCTAGGCTGGGGGTGAACCATGTATATCTTGTGTTGCTATGATTTGTGCAATGTGTTTATGTATTTAATTGCTTAGTTATTTGATATAGATGAATGATAGATAGATATGTGATGGTTTGTGCTTAATAATGTGGATGAATGCTAGATCTAACCTATGTGAATGTGCTTAGTGCTTGAATATACTAGATCTAGGTGAATACTGTGATGCTCTGTGATTAGGGTTTTAACTATGAAGTAGATACTGGTTAAATACGGATGAACTCTAACTGCTAAGAGATTTGATAGAATAGTGTGTTGAACAACTGAGAGGGGGGGGTGAATTAGTTATTAATGTGCTTAAACAATTATGCTTCTTTTAATCTCTTTGCAGAAACACTGAGGGACAATCACAATAGTGCAGTGAAGTAAATAACAACATATTCAGCATCAGTCACACACATGTGATACATAGAGATAGATATTTCCCAAGGAATCCCATAAAGGGTAAAAACCTCTTTTTCCTTATATGATAAGTAATAGTTACATTCTTTACATTATCATACATATGAGCACCAACTCATAATGAGGCTACAACCTCTGTTTTGCAAGCTGCTACTTGCTGAGAGCACCAACTCTCTGTTTTCTCTAGCACCCACTAGAAGGAAGCACCAACTCCCTAGTTTCTCTAGCACCAACTAGAAGGAAGCACCAACTCCCTGGTTTCTCTAGCACCAACTAGAAGGAAGCACCAACTCCTTGAGTGTTTCCAGCACCAACTGGATGGAATCACCAACTTCCAATCATACAAGCACCAACCTGTATAACAGAGAACAAGAGTTCTCCCTTGCACCACCCTGCCACCCTAGTTTCACTGGATACAACCAGATAGAAGTTACAACTCCCTGTGTTCAAGCACACACTTGAACCTATGGGGACAACAGTCCTCCCTAGCACCTCCCTTCCACCCTGAAATATAAATCTTTTCTACTGAAACTTATTACAGTGATATGATGTTCAACAATGGCTTACCAGACTCATCACTGTTCTGTTCCATTTCATTGCTCTGTCTGCCTCATTGCCTTTCTGCACACATGACTTGTGTTGTCTATTCTTATGCTTTTTATGCTCTGTGTGCCATGTCCATTCACTGTACAGTTCCTCTTCTGTGCAATTCAGCTACTACACTCTTCTCCTTCTTCACACATGAATCACCTTCACCAACAACAACCACAAAAAACTCCAACAACAACCCCCTTCTCTTCTCTGTACCATGTATATATAGGTTCTATGCATCTTTTGCATGCAATATTCACCATTCTTATGCATTCTCATGCCACACCAATCTCCTCCACATCTCAAGTGCTCTGCGTGATCATCATCGTGACTCTTCAACTTCTCTGGCAGTTCAACCCCTGTGTCTATCATCACTAGGTGTTAAGCCGAGATTCCTTTTTCTCTCTGGCATTTGAGACTCTTCGTCTTCTCTATTAGAGTCGAGCTCATCCTTTATGTTTTAGTTACGAGCTCAAACCCTCATCCAGCTGTCAATTTGCTCCATGAATCGTCTTCATTCCACTGGCAGATTCCATGTGACTCTTCAGCTCCTTTGGAAATCACACCGAAGTCTCTTCGCATCCTCTGGTAGAAACCATCAATGGTTTCTAGCAGTTTCACTATGTCATACAACATTAGCCCTCCGATCTTGTTCAAATTCACCTGCACCGTTGGATTGAATCCATGGGATCTTCCATTCATTTCAGCATTTCGGCATTAGGAAATTCTGTGCTGAGTGTCTCGACACTTCATTTCGCGATCTCTGAAGTTCCGATACAAAAATTTTCTGCACTATCTCCTTCCCCAATATGACTATGGTCACAACCAAGCGTCTATGCAAAAAGTGCTTTTTGCGAATTCGCATTTAATGGATCTGGAGATGAAGCATCTCGACTTTCCAAGTCGTGATCTCCGAAACCCCCATATGGAGCTTATCTATACTAACTCCTTCCCTTCTCGTGACCATGGGCTGTGACCATAGCCTTATGCATAAGGCACTTTCACAATTTCTCATTTTTTGAGTCTGGATATGAGACATCTCGACTCTCCAAGTTGCGATCCCCGATACCCCGAAATGGCATGGGATCAATGGTCCTGATCAGAGCTTGATTCAACAGCTACGATTGAATCACAATTTCGCATATTACGAAATCGACATTCTTGTTGCATTGTTTACTTGCCTCTTCATGTTGCGATCCTCGAAACTCCGATATGGAGTTAGATCAACGGTCCAGATCTGAGCTTGATTCTACAGCTTCAATTAAATCGCAATTTCTCATATCGCAAAATCAGCATTCTTGTTGCATTATTTACTTGCCACTCCATGTTGCGATCCCCGAAACTCTGACATGGACTGGAATCTACGGTCTAGATCAAAGCTTGATCTGATGACTCAAATTACCTTGCGATTTCACATATCGTGATATCGGGATTCCTGATGTTAATAATCTTTGACATGTTCAACTCGTTATCCTTGAAACTTCGACATGGACTGGGATCAATGGTCTAGATTCAACCTCGATCTGACGGCTCATATTTAAGTCGTGATTTTTCATATCGCGATTATGCTTGCTTCTCCTTGTGATACTTTAAAAGGTGTGCAGGTTCTCCTTGATCCAACGATGGTCGGGTCTTGCGCTCAGATCTAACATCTGAGATCTGTCCTCCTGTTCAGTGCTCTTCTTGTCTATATTCTGATCTGACGGCCCTCGTTCTTTCGGGAATTTTGAATGAGATCCAATGATTAGAAATGATTCTCGGGCCTTCGATCATTTTATCAATGTTGCGTTGCCTTCGATCATTCGATATTCCTGGACTTATCTTCTATTTGCCTGTTGATCATTGCTGCTGTACTCAAGCCATCATCAGTGTTGTACTTTCCATCAATGACAAGCTTACGCTGCATGTAAAACATACCAAACATCCTCTGCACTATCTCTTCTGATCTTATCGAGGTTTCTCTACAGCTTCTTCCCAAAATACTTCTGGTTCCCGTCTATTACACTCTTCATTGTTGTACTTGCCATCAATGACAACCTGTTAAACATTTCCAACATAGTGTAATCGCATATCTGTGTCCCAACTAAGGTTTTAGACACTGGATTCCTACAACCACCCATGCCTCTACCTCGGGTGAGACTTCATCTTCTTCGTAGTTGTTTCTAAAAGGGTCGGTAGTTAGGGTTTTGTTGGTTTGCTCTTGAGCGTTGAACCCTGGGTCTACCCCTGTGCCACCAAATGGTTCTGTTGTCGGGACTTGAAACTGTGATTGTTGGGAATTGAAGAAAAGAGAAATATTCATGCATAGATATGTTTCCCTAGTGCATAGTATTCTACTTGACCTCTAAAGATCTATGCTAATAAGAGAAGTCAGATCTGAAGAAAAGAGGTAATATCTTGAAGCTTTGTGCTCTAATAAAGGTAAGAACAGTGAAAAGTTTTGATTAAAAAGGTAGGATAAGTGGAAATTTTTGCTTCAAAAGTATGGATCTAGGTATGTTTGATAAATTTGTCCTAGCTTAAAAACTAGGGCACAACTAGAAGAAAGAATATTTGATATGAGTAGATCTAATAGAAATAATGAAAGTTATGTTATTCCTATGCATAGAAAGAATGTTTGGACTAACAAATGGATGCAGGATCCTAGAAAGAAATTTTTGTAGTTTAGTTACTATGACCCTAGTGCGCAGTGCAAGAAAGGTTGGGGATCATTCAAAATAAAGAGAGGATTAACTCTTTTCTATAATTTCATAAGACCACGACATCTTGCTAAGGAATCCCCTGGTAGAAGACCTAGTTGTCTTTGTTGTAAAGCTATGGACCATGAATTTTTGTATTACCCTAGAATGATTGCTAAGGTTGAAAGAATGAATATGAGACAAGAAAAACTGAAAGAATATCAAGAAACTAAGACCATGGAAGAACCCCAGAGAGAATCATAGAATGTGTTGCTACAAATGAAAGAAACCACGAATGATAAAAAAAAATATCAACTTATAAGAGATCTTCAAAGAAAAAGAATGCATAGAAACAAGAATATGAGAATTCGACATTGACTATGTTCTGGATGAAGAAACACAGGTGAATATCATGACAAAAAGAACTTGGGAAATTTTAGGAAAGCCTACTATGATTCCTTCATTTGGAGGAATATGATTATTCAAAGGAAAGTTGATAACCCTATGTGGAAGACTCACCCAGATATCTATGAGTACTCATGGAACTTCGACAAAGGAAGGTTTTGAGGTTGTTAAATTTATTAAGAGCAACACCCCATCTGCTATGTTACTAGGAAAAACATGGATTGAGAAGGCTTAGACCATAAGAAAAGAAGAGGAAGCCCTAGAACAAAAGAAGCACGAATTAAAAGATTTCATGACTAGGAGGATAGTGAACTTGACTGAAGAATAGGAGAACACATTGAAGCTATTTAGAACCAAAAACTTGGATGTCGAAGTTGAAAGAACACAAGAAGACTCACATAAGCATGGAGCACCTACCCCAGACAAAGAAGAAGTATTTCCCTTGAACCCTATGAAAGAATCTCAACAATGTGAATTTACTATGCCAAAAGAAGGTAAGAATCAGAATGGAAAGAGAAATGCCATGACAAAGATCACAGGGAGGAAGGCTAGAAAGATCAGTAAGAAGAGAGCAAAGTTGTAGAATGTTCCAGAGGGGACTTCGCAGAAGGAATATTTTCAAAACTAGAACTTCTTCGGGATATCAGAACAACGCAAAATGGCGAAGAAATATAACCATTTAAATCATTATAACCGTTAGATCAATGCCCTACATGGTTAGAACAACAATTATGACTAGAATTCTCGTCTTCAGACCATTGGGACCACGTCTCAATGGAAATAATTGCATTGATGAAGGCTGTTGATACTGAGAGGGGGTGTATTAGTATCAAGTTCAATTTAAAACCTTTTTCAACTTATACTTAAACCATTCAACTATATCCAATGAGCAATGAACAATAGTATAAGAGTTACACCAATACACCACAATACACCATGCACAATATATGAGAAATAATCAATAGTTATTGTTCGAGGGAAGTAATGACTTCCAAAGGTAGTTGAAGCTTCCAAATGTAAAGGTAGCTGGAGTTATATATATCTAGAAGAGAATCATGTGATTCAAATTTATTTATTCCAATTTCTATGAAGTCTGATTCAGCTAACAACTTCTCCAGACCTTGACATTTCATGAGCTTGGTTGGTTCGAATTCTAAATCAAACTCTTGAATTTTTTCCAACCATATTCATCTTCTTCCATCATTGTTTGGATGAACCAAGATATCTTTAATTGCATTTGTTGGCACACAAGCAATTATTTTGGAGTGCCAGACATACGTTTGGAAAGCCTTGAGAGCCTTCACCATTGCATAAGCATTTTTTTTAT
Source organism: Picea engelmannii (assembly GCA_009831015.1). Lineage (NCBI taxonomy): Eukaryota > Viridiplantae > Streptophyta > Pinopsida > Pinales > Pinaceae > Picea > Picea engelmannii. The sequence goes on from ML782999.1 coordinate 331,415, forward strand.
AATATCATATCTTAGCTCAGCATCCTTGAGGCTTTTGATGAAAATTCTATTGGTTGTTTGAATCCTTCTTTGTTATTTTGAAGGAGCACTGCTACAACCGTATGTTCAGAAGCAAAGGAGAAGATTAAAAATTATTTTGTATAGTCAGGACTTACCAATACTAGTGCTTCTCTTATGGATTTCTTAACATGCTCGAAATATGCTTTGGCTTCTACATTCCATTTTACTTCGTTGTGCTATTTTCGCATATCTGTAATCAATTTGATTATTCCATCAAAGTTAGGAATAAATCCCCTCAAAAAATTGATCTTTCCCCAAAAATATTGAATCTCTTTTCTATTTCTAGGAATATTAATCAGGTCAATAGCCTCAACTCGTTTAGGATCAACCTTAATTCCATATTTTGAAACTATATGATATAAAAGTTTACCTTCTTGCATGACAAAGTGTGATTTTTTCGGATTAAGAGATAAACCAAATTTTCTACATTTTTCAAAATGTTGTTTGAGGTGCACCAAATGTTCTACATCAGAATTGGAAAAAATTGTCAGATCGTCTAGATAAATAACAACAAACTTGTCTCTCTCATCGACGAACGCAATATCCATTTCTCTCTAGAAAGTTTCTCCTGCATTCATTAAACCAAAATGAATTTTATCATACACAAAAGTTCCCCATGGAGTAGTAATTGCAGTATTTTCTCTATCATCTTCATGAACATCAATTTGATTATATCCTCAGAAACCATCAATCATAGAAATTATGTTAGCCCCTACTACCTTCTCTAAAACATGGTCCATTTTTGGGAGCGGGTAGTTATATTTAAGAGAAGACCGATTTAAGTTCCTAAAATCAACACAAAGTCTTATTTCACTATTATTCATTCTAACAGGGACCAAATTGGCCACCCATTCAGAGTATCTGAGGGGGACAATGATTTTTGCATCAAGGATCTTTTTAACCTCCTTTTCTATTACTGGAAGAAGAATTGGGTTTATCTGTCTAAGCTTCTTCTTCAAAGGCTTGGTACCATGTTTTAAGGGAATATTGTGTTCAATAACATAAGTATCATAAGTTTTTGAATCATCATAAGACCATGCAAAAACATCTTTATATTTTTTAAGTAAGACAACATATTTACTCTTTATTTGTGTTAGAAGATATTTTGATATTTTGACCATTTTGGGGTTTTCATTAGTTTCTACAATACAATATTCAACTTCTTCGAGTTGAGGTCACAAAGTAGACTTTAAAGATATATCATCCTGATCAAATAAACTTACTAGAGGGATTTGACCTCTGGGAATCTTATTTTTTTTAAGTAAGAGCATGCGGTGATTTGCAATTTTATCATGGAACTTTTCTGAGTTCTCTCCTTCCTACATAATCCAAGCAAGATCATTCTGATTTTCCTTCTCTAGCATTTATATTTTTCTTTGAGAATTGTATTTTTTTATTTTCTTCTTCTATTCAATCTTCAAAATCATCATATATAGATAATATACAATTTCCTAAATCTTGATCAACAACATAGACTGGGTAGTTATTGGGGTTTTGAGGGTCACTTGCAATATATTCTAGTCTATTTTCTCTTTATAGTCGAGTAAATTGTCCACCAAAATTTGGAATTGTAGCATAGGTCATGTCCAGCTGAACCGATCCTCCTAGCTTGGCACCCCAAGATCAGAATAGAAGCATGCCATACTTGGCAGGAACATCAACAACAACTACATCGGTAAGAATACTTTTCATAGGAACCTGAGCAAGGTTTACAACTAAATCTTTGATCATACCCATACACTTAATCTTTCTAGAATAAAATGAGTATAAATCTTGATAAGGTTTGGTAATTTCAAGGCCCAATTGTTCCATGATAATCTTAGGCATTAAACTATGTGAAGCTCCCAAGTCTAACATGCAATTGTGAAGTAAATGATCATGCACAATAAATGTAATATAGAAAGGAGAAACATAATCTTTATTGTTTTCAGTGTGTGGTCCAAACATGATTGTATGTTTTTCATCCTAAATATTGATAACATCAACTTGACATTCAGCATCAAAAAATCTATTGCTTTAGTGATTTTTTTTTTATAGATTGGGTTCCTATCAATATTAACCAGAGGTATTGGAATTTTAATTTTATTAAGTTCATTCTCTAAATTGAAAGTCCCAATTGTTTTTTCAATTTTCCTATTCTAAACTTCAGCTTCTATATTTTCTGGCTTCTTAGTATGTACTGCTTTTGTTTCAACTTTCTTTATTTAGGCAACTTGCCTTTCAATTGATGGTTTTGTAATGGTTGCCTCATTTGATTTGTTTCATGATAAAATATTTTTTGGTGGAATATTTGTAGAACATTTTCTCTTGGCCTCAAATCATATTTATGTTGAAGCATGACCATTATTGAATCAGCAAGGCCTCTATATGTAGAGTCTCCCAAGTTGTTGATATTTTCATCATCATTAAATAGAGATTATAGATCCAAGGATTTCTCATAATCTTGTTTGGTTAGGTGAGGCTTGAGATCATCATCGTTGAGGTTGTTTATCTCTTCACCTAATTCATCATGATCTTTCTCCTCATCTCTGTGTATGAAATTCCCAGTTTTAAAAGGAGATTGCATCTTTTGTTACTCATTTTTATTTGTCTTTGTTGTATCTAAGAGTTGGGATTTCTCCTGAATTTATTTGTGACATATGGGTTAGGTTTGGCATTTTCTATTTTCATCTTGAATTTTTTTTTTGATAAATATTTAATAATGTTTTCCATCTCATCCATTTTTTCCTCTGCAGACTTTCCAGATCTAGAGGGCCCTGCATGTTCTTTAAAACTCCTTGGTTGTCCTATTCCCATATAAACTTTAGTTTTCAACTTCTCAACTGCCATCATATTTGATTCAATCTCTATAGAATCATCTTGCATCCCTACTAAAGTAGTGGATCTTATTTCTCTCAAAAATAGAGCAAAATCATAATCAAAAGCCCCTACAAAAGTGTCTTTTGCAGCTGGTTGAGAAGATTTAACCTCGACCGAGATTTTGTGATAAATCTTATTAAATATTTGGATATATTCTAGGGCTGATTCAAAAATTTTCTTTCTCAAGGCTCCTAATTCGGTTAGGTAATATAGATGGTCTTTTTTCTCACCTCATTGCCTTATGATGGTATAGAAACCCCTAGTTTCTCAGAATACAACCTGAGGGAAGCTCCAACTCCCCAATTCTCTGGATACAACCAGAAGGAGGCTACAACCCACTATGTTCTCTGGCTACAATAGGCAGGTGGCTAAAACCACATGTCCTTGCCCCGCCCAACCTCCCTAAAGTATAAGTAGAATGATGGAACCACTGTAAACCTATCACTGTGAGATATATTGTTGTACAATTCTATCAACCTGTACCACTAACCTATATCCAATCTGTACAACTTCCCTGTAATCAATATGTTCCTGAACTGAACATGTATCTACAAAAATACAACAGGTATGCGACATGTAGTGATTTCACCCATGTATGTACATGCCCTGTATGTTATGCATCCCGCGTATGTATGTGCCCTATCTGTTATGAATCATGTGTATGCCTTATGGAACTAGGGTTTCCTTTCATTTGAAAACTTCTGACCCTCTGTAACTTCTTTCACATAGATTTGTATCCTGTCACTGTATCCAAACTGTAACTGTACCCTTTTCATGCATTCTCATACATAACATTTACTCAATACAAATATGTCTCTCTCTAGTCATGTGCCATATAGGTGTGTAAAATCATGAATAAGTATACTTCCCCTCACATGATCTTAGTCATCAAATCCTTTCTGATATTCATCCTCTTAATACATCAACAAATACAAGATCTCAACCATGTACCATAAAAACCTTTATCCACATGCCAAGAAATACAAGAGTGCCTCAACAAGAAGTATCAATGATGAATATACCAACACTGTATTTTAGTAGATTTGACTTATGTAGAAGATCCCATGTAGCCACTAGTCTCTCTATGGAGAATCTTCAAATCTCCATTGCCATTCCTCATGCATACATCAAAATATATCTATTCATAGAAATAAGACATACATTTTGAACCAATGGATGGATATGATGTATCTGAGAACTTTAGACCTTCCTGGGAGCTTGATCTCATAATATAGAACCTGTGTATCTTCATCTTCTCAAGTTTCTATGGATTTACCAACATGTACTCACCTTGTACACAACCATCTTGCGTACGTACGCTTCCTATACATAGACATCCCACATACTATACGCACCTTATACACAGACAACCCGTGTACGCCTAAGAAAATATGGTTTTTTGTAAATCTAAGAATTTCACGGTCAACCCTTCGTTCTACCTCAGACGTTCTCCACTTTAGATGTATCCAAAAGTATTTACAAGAAGCTTTACATAAGAAAAATAGATATACAATATGTACAAGTCTGTCTTTAATGAGTGAGTTGTGCCTCTTATTTATATGTTCATGTAGCCTTACACTTTCCTTATTTTAGGGCTTCTTCATTTAAAATAATTTCTTTTTCAAAGTACCTTGACCCTTGGGGGATTCTATAAGACTTATGAGGGGTTATCCAACTTCATATGGTCATAAATCTTTAACCATGAGGAGTTATGTGATGTTCCACATACCACCAGAAATTACGTGACAGGCACTATCCATCTACGATAGTTTCACTGACAAATTCACTTTCCTTCATCTTATTATTCCACAATTAAGCATGGGTTCTCTCACTCCACAAATAATCTTCCCATGAGGGTTTTCACCATAAGGGGACCACTTTGGAGTTCATCCATCTTTACTTCTTATCAACCATGAAAAGAAAATAATGAGTCATCTTTACATCAAACAAACTTGGGTCAATTACCCAAACCTTTGTGCTACTGGGCTTTCTTCAAGGGTTGACATCAATGAAAACCAACCTTAATCAACAATATCCCCCTTTGGAATTGATGGAAACACTATGATGCAATATTGAAATCATATCACTCATGCTCCCCCTCAAACCATGCATCTATCCTCTGTATCTGATAAATATTCTCCCCCTGGAGCCATGCCTCTATCCTCTGCATCTGATAAATCTCTCCCCCTTTGTCATCAATGGAAGAGGTATCTTTCCATATGGGGTTTCTCCCCCTGACTAAACTGTCCTCTTATGGTGCTTCCTCATGTAAATCTAAGACATATACGATAAGCATTCAAAAAGAATTAATTTTGGAGTAGAAATAAATCCAAGTCTCTAGCGAATATATTCAAAGGCTTCACATGGAAGTGGTTTTGTAAATATGTCTGCCACTTGATATTTTGTGCCCACATACTCAACTTTGATGTTCTTTTCTGCAACCTTCTCCTGTAGAAAGTGATACTTGATTGGAATTTTCTTCGTCTTGGAGTGCATCACCGAGTTATTCGAGATACTGATGACACTTGTATTATCACAATAAATTGGAATGGGCTCATCATACTCAACCTGTATATCTGTCATAATTTGTTTCATCCAAAGAACCTGTGTACAACATGATGTTTCTGCAATATACTCTGCCTCGACTGTAGATAAATATACTAATGATGGTTTCTTTCTTATCCATGATACTAAACACTCACCTAAGTATAACGCTACTCCACTGGTGCTTCATCAGTCATCAATACAACCTGCCCAATCTGCATCTGTGAAGGCAATAAGTGATATATCCTTTCCTTTTGTATAGCATAATCCAAACTCTTATGTTCCTTTGAGATATATGAAAATCCTCTTCACTTCTAATAGATGTGATTCCTTTGGTGATGCTTGAAATAGTGCCACCTATCTAATTTCCTGCATTACATTTGTTATGGATGTTGTCACATATATAGGCTGCCAATCATTGACTTGTATTGCCTTTGATCTGTAGACTTCTGTTGGAGTTACTTCACACACACCTAGGATTTATTTTTCCTAGGGTTATTCCTTGTTTATTAGTCATAATTAGTCATTATCCAGTCTCCTATATTTTGGGGGAGAATATTCTATGTGGAGAATATTCTCTTTCAATTGAAACTCCAGTTTGAATAGTTGATTTGAGTTTATATGTTGCATTGGCTTTGTCACCATGCAACATTGGTATCATCACCAACTCACTACTCTTTGTTCAGTCAGTTAACTGAAGACTAGTTGACTAGTTAACTCAACTAGGTGGCAGTTCACTCTCGTAACTGCCTGAGAGACTAGACTAGGTGGAAGTTACTCTTGTAACTGCTAGTGTGTGTCCAGATCAATCTATACCACCACTATGGCTCATTATTTACTCATGTATTATATATCTATATTAAATTATTCACTCTTTATGTGTGGAATACAGTTAATGAGAATTATTCCATTCTTTCTCTCTTGTTTCTTCTTTCTCAATTTCTCTCTGCAAATGTGTGTGGTATTTTCTAGCTAGATCTATTATGTGCAGTTTCAACACATTTACATGGTATCAAATCCAATGGATTGCTAAGAAAAAGGTACACCAAATCATTTTTTGTAGGTGCAAAAGATTGAAGACAACAAAAAGATGTATTATTCGCCAGAAATACTTCTCACACCTCATAAATATTTGGAATGGAAGCCAAAAATTTTGCTTCTGCTAAGATGAAAAGGCTTATAAAAAATTACTATGGAAATGGAAGTAGATCCTAATTCTGTCGATGAGAAAAATGACTTTCTCAATAGACAAGATATGGTCGTAGGAAGTATCGGCATGTCTGTTTCTCCTTAATTTTTCCATCAAGTATATGAAGAATCACAAGGATCAATTCCAAATGAATTATGGACCAGATTGGAGGTTCTATTTGGGAATAAAAAATATCGTGAATATTTCATGAAGGAGGTCAAACATATAGATCCAGAAGAGAAACCGTCAGAAGATTAAGCCTCTTATTCTAAAGAGTCTTCTACACAAGTGTCTACATAAATTAGTATTCCAATAATTGAAGATGATGTCTACTCCATTTCAGATTTATTTGATCAAATTCATGTGGAAGCTATATGACATGCATCTCAAGAGTCACATGCAGACACTTTTGCATGCACCATGCATGCATCTCAGGATACAAAAAGGGAGCCGTGCACATCAGACGCCATTCTGATAATTTCTTATCACAATTTGCAGAAAGAAATGGATATTTTAATTCCTCTCGGGAAAATATTCAATTTCAAAAAGAAAATCCTCCGAAACAGAGTCCAGAAAGTGAAGTTATGATCGTTTTAAAATCAACAAAATTTCAACATTTCTCTGGAAACGGTCACATGGTTTTCAAAATTTCATCCAAAATTTATTTGGATATTATTCATTACAAGAAGATAAAATGGATATCTGTGGAAATATGAATGATGCATATACTTCATTATATCCATGTAGACATCTACATCTTCAACAAAATCTTCAAAGAGAACAAACTTGCACAATTGCGAGGTCTTCTTGGAGTGAAGGACATGGTTGATTAGCAACTGCCTTTTATTCCTTATCATTTTTTATTTTATGCATTGTAATTTGAGGGGGGGGTTTGTTCCCATGAGGTTTTCCCTCTTTCCTCGTTTAGTTCAATGTATCTTCTGTACTTGGGTACCTAACATGGCCTCGTAGCCAGGACCCATTCTTTATTTTCACCATAGTGATGTTCAAGGGGGGTGTTGGAGTTACTTCACACACACCTAGGATTTATTTTTCCTAAGGTTATTCCTTGTTTATTAGTCATAATTAGTCATTATCCAGTCTCATATATTTTAGGGGAGAATATTCCACCTGGAGAATATTCTCTTTCAGTAGACACTTCAGTTTGACTAGTTGCGTTGAGTTTAGATGTTGCATTGGTTTTGTCACCATGCAACATTGGGATCATCACCAACTCACTACTCTTTGTTCAGTTAGTTAATTGAAGACTAGTTGACTAGTTAACTCAGCTAGGTGGCATTTCACTCCTGTAACTACCTAAGAGACTAGACTAGGTGGCAGTTTACTCTTGTAACTATTGGTGTGTGTCCAGATCACTCTAGAACACCACTATGGCTCATTATTTACTCATTTATCCTATATCTATTGTAAATTATTCACTCTTTATGTGTGGAATACAATTAATCATAATTCTTCCATTCTTTCTCTCTTGTTTCTTCTTTCTCAATTTCTCTCTACAAATGTGTGTGGTATTTTCTAGCTAGATCAATTCTATGTAGGTTCAACACATTTACAACTTCGAGTCATCATCTTTGCTCAACTTGCAACTGGTTTGCATGGGAGTGATAACTGGTTTGCAATCTTCCATTCCGAACCTCTTTATAATTTATCTTATATACTTGGTTTGAGAAATAAAGATTCCTTGGTTTCTTTGACGTATCTAAAGTCCCAAAAATAAGGACTCTTCTCTAAGTAATGACATTTAAAATTCATTTTGAATTTCTTTTGCAAACTTATTGCTTAACCTTTCATCATCACTACCAAAAATAATATCATCAACATGAACTTCAACTAATAAAATATTACCTTGACTTACCTTGATGTAGAGGTTGTTGTCTGGACTTCCTTGTTTGAACCCTGTCTGTTGCAGATACTTATCCAGTCTAGAGTACCATGCTCTAGGAGCCTTTTTTAGACCATACAAGGCCTTCTTTATTTTTTACACATAATATGTGTTCTCTGACAACTGAAATCCTTCTGGTTGTTCAATGCAGACTTCTTCTTCAAGTTCCCCATTCAGAAACACTGATTTTACGTCCATCTGATATACTTTAATATTTTTAGAGCATGCATAAGCTAAAAACAAAAGGATTGCTTCCATTCTAGCAACTGGGGCAATTGTCTCTTCAAATTCGATTCCTTCAATCTGTGCATATCCTTTACATACCAATATAGCTTTGTTCCTTGTAACTTGTACATATTCATTTAAGTTATTCCTAAAAACCCATTTTGTGTCAATCACATTCTTATTCTTTGGTCTTGGAACCAATTCCCAAGTGTCATTTTTCTCTATTTGATCCAATTATTCATCCATGGCCTTATTCCAAAATTCATCCTTATTGGCTTCTTCAAAACAGTTTGGTTCAATTGAAGATAAGAGTGCTAGGTGTGTTTGTTCTGGTGAACGGATTCTTCTTCTAGTCTCAACTCCTGCATCTTTGTTTCTGATAATCTGATCTGAAGGATGATTCTTCTGTACTCATTTACTAGGTGTCTTTGGAGACACTTGTTGAACTTTCTCTTTTTCTTCTATCAGATTCTCTTCATCTTCCTCTTCTACTTCTTTTTCATCTTCTGCTTCTTCTTCTAAGGGTTGTTTCATTGATTCATTTCCTTCCTTTGATTATGGTCTGCCCGTTTCATCAATTGTTACGTTGATGTTTTCCACAATTTTGTTCAATCTTAGATTGTAACACTTGTATGCTTTCCTTGTACTTGAGTAACCAAAAAGTACTCCTTTGTCCACACGAGATTCAAACTTTCACATTTCACCATCTTCTCTTTTGATATAGCATTTGCTTCCAAAAACTCTGAAGTGATTTACATTTGTTGGTCTTCCTTTCCATAGTTCGTAAGGAGTTTTGTCAGAGTTGTTTATGAGAATTACTCTGTTTTGAATATGAACTGTTGTATGCATTGCCTGTGTCCAAAAACTATCTGTCAATTTTGAATCCATTAACATTGTTCGAATCATTTCATGTACTATCTTTTTCTTTCTTTCAACAAATCCATTCTATTGAGGTGTCCTAGCAATTGAGAATTGCCTTTTTATTCCATGATTTCTGTAGTAGTCCATAAATTCCTTTGAGGTGAAATCTCCTCCATTATCAGATCTCAAGCATTTGATTTTTGAATCCATTTTATTTTCAACCATTTCCTTGTAGATCTTGAAGTTTTCAAAAGTTTCTGACTTATTCTTGAGAAAGAAAACTGCATTCATTCTTGTATAATCATAAACTAATAACATGAAGTATTTCTCTCCTTTTAATCGCTTTGTTTTAGTTGTTCCAACTAGATCAGTATGCACAATTTCCATTGGTCTTGTCGTTGAATATTCCTTTGATTTAAACCTGGTCTTTGTTTGCTTTCCTTGTTGAAAATTCTTGCATAAAGTGTTGGTTGGTTTCATGAACTCAAGCATTTTTCTGAATGATTCTCTTTTGCTAACTTTGACAAGGTTATCAAAATGTATGTGACCCATTCTTCTATGCCATAGCCAACTTTCATCTTCATTTCCTAGACAACACTTTTAATTTCCAATTTCACTTAACACATATATCTTGCTTGAAGTTCTTGCATTTGTAGCAATCAATTTCCCTGAACCTTCTTTTTTTATCTCACACTTTTGTGAATCAAAAGTAACTTTATGACCCTTTTCACACATTTGAATCACACTTAGAATATTATGTTTCATATATTCTACTAGTAGAACATTTTATGCCTTTTCATTCTTTTTCCCAATTTAGACTGTGCCTTTTCCAATGATTTCATTCGAATCATCATTTTCTAAGGAGACTGATCCATATCTTTCCTTTCGTAATGTAAGAAACTTGTCTCTACCACCTGTCATGTGTTTTGAACACCCACTGTCAACATACCAACCGCATTTATTCTTCTTAGCTGTTAGAGAAATTGTACATTCTTCATTCCTATATTGATCTTGCTTTCTTATCCATGTCCTTTTCTGAGGTTCCTGTCTGTGACTATTGTCATTCTGTTGAGGTTCTTTAGGATGGATTGTCATTCTACACTCTTTGTCCATGTGTCCAAAAATGTTACATTTGTAACACTTCACTTCAGTGCTCAAATATTCAAACCCGTTGTAACTTCTTTTATGTTTTTCACTAGGCCTTCTTGAATAACCCCTTTGTGTTTGACTCTCAAAGTTGTTATTGTTTTTGTTGTTAGCTCTACAATTTACAACTTTATGTCCAAAATTATTACCTGCATAACTTAAACCAAAAAATATAGTTTAATACCTGGGAGTTGAGGATCTTATGAAAGGAGGTGCTCTTATGAATTCTTCTTCTTCTTGAGGCTTATTTGTTGTTTGTTGATTATGAAATTTGAATCTTCTCGGTGGAGGAGTGTCCCTGTAATCTTCCTTGTATATCCTTCTATCCCCTTTGATTGTTTTTGCATAGACTTTTGGATATGTTTCTTGATCTCTGTTTTTGGAACTTGATCCCTTTTCTGTTTGATTGTGTCCAAGTCCATTCTTGTCAAAATGAGATTTTTGACTGTTGATAATGTCATCCAAAACTTTTGATCTATTCTACATTTTTTATTTTGAATATCCTTTCTTAATGTGGAAATTTATGCTTCCAAGTTTCCAATGATCCTGTCCTTTTCTTCTAGTTGTTCTTTGAGTGCTTCTTCAATTCTTTTATCTTCTTCTATTTGAACCTTCAATTTTGTGATCATTTGTTCTAGTTCTTGAGTGTCTTCTTTCTTGTCTAGTTCTACTTGTAGTTTCTTTTTTTTCTTCTTTTCTCTTCTGATAACTTCTATGGAACAAATTAATTCTTCTCGAAATTCAACTTATGCCTCTTCAGTTCTTCTTCAACTTCTTCATATTCTTCTTTGGCTTCTTCATATTCTTCTTCAGAGTTTTCTTTATCAGAGTCTTCTACTGCCATGAATAGAACTCTTCTTGTATCATTGTCACTGACTTCATCTTCATATGATGATGAGATGTCTTCTTTGGTGCATAATATTTTCTTGAAAACCTTCTTTGTAGTTCTCTTGCCTTTATATGTTTGTTTGGATTTTGAGTAACCTTCATCATTTCTCTTTTTCTTATGAGTACATTTATTAACAAAATGACCAATACCATCACAATTAAAACAAATTAAAGGAAGCGTATCTCTATACCTATTGTCGGTTCCCTTGTTCAGTATTTTGACGAAGTTGGCCACTTCTTCATGATCTTCCGAGATGTCACAGTTGTTGTTATATTCTTCTTGTTCCTTTTTCTTTTTCTTTGATCTTTTTGATGCTTTGAAGGTTGCTTCTTTTACATCTGGATTTTCCTATTCAGTTCTCATTTCATATGTTGTGAATATCCCATGTAGTCCATCCATGCTTGTTGAGTTTAGATCTGATCTTTCTTCTAGTGATGATATCTCAGGGTTAAATCTCATAGGAATATATCTTAGTACCTTTTGAACAATTACATATTCTTCAATTTCTTCTCCCAATCCTATGAGTGCATTCACTATTTCATCGACTCGTAAGAAGTAGGCTGCAATATTCTCATCTTCCTTCATTTTTAGTTGTTTGAACTAACCTCTGTAAGTTTGAAGCTTTGTTGATTTGAATTTTGTATCTCCTTCATAGATATTTTGAAGCTTGTCCCAAATATATTTAGTGGATTTACAATGTGCAACTTTGGTGAATACCGTATCACTGAGACCATTCAAAAGTGCATTTTTGGCTTTGGAATTATTCTCACTGAGTTTCACTACTTTGTCATTTGTTGGTGGAACTGTTGGTGATGAGTATCCATCTACAATTGATTGCCAAAATTGAAATCCCTATGTCTGTATATATGTCTTCATCCTTATTCTCCAAAAAGAATACTTTTGTCCATCAAGCTATGGTATTCCATTTTTATACAAGTCGGTACTCTCCATGATCTACCTTTCAGTGGTTAAATTGATTTCTAAAGGAACCTCCTCTCATACCAATTGTTGGATTACTAAGAGGGGGGGTGAATCAGTAATAACATAATTATAATCCTTTTTATCCAAATAATCCAAGTGTTATATCAATGTAGAATTATCATCCAATAATGAGCAATAATAAATGAACAATCACACACATACTCAGTACACCAATGTTTTACGTGGAAACACAAATCAGGAGAAAACCACAAAATATTTTTTATTATATCTCTTGAACAATTACATTCATTGGAAGCACCAAATTCCTTTGTGTTCCAGCTTGTTGGCAGCCATTTCACATTTTATCCTTTCCTTATAACTTGCATACACAAGTGTTTTGGAACCCTTGATTCTCATCGATTTTTTTTGAATAAAACAACACTATCATTTTGCGCATTTGCACACCTACCTTTTGTTCTCGTTTTCACGACTGCAAGCATGAAAACTTGGATTTTGAAGTCACATCAATGGCATTAAAATCATCACTGGATTATTATGGTTACTCTTGTCTATGTGTTCATTGCATTTCCAATTCAATTATGGTCACACAGTTAGCAAGACACAAAAACCTTTACTCATTTGGCTTTTTTTTGTTGTTGTTAATATGACTTCATTTTTTATAAGACTGTGATCATATTCTAATGATTGTAATTGAGTCCCTGATTCAATGGTGGTTTATGTTCTATTTCTTTTGATCGAATTCAATGATTTCATAACAATTCATTAATATGGTGATTAGACCTTTAATTCAAAGCATACGATTTATTATCGAATCCTTGGTGCTATATTCAAAACATTGTCTTGATTTTAAAACCATGCAAACACTATTGCTTGTGCAAATTTTTGGGTCAACTTACCATAGTTTTCATTAATTGTTTGAATGGTATTACTTTTAACACATTACAATAGTGATTTGAATCACCATATGCATCGTCGATTGTACATTTGGCTATGACTGTTTTACATGGGTTGATTTCGTTCCACCACCCTCGCACACTTAGGCATTAATGCCTACCTTCTATCCCGGGTTACCTCTGTTGGTTTTTGGGAAATCCCTGAGCTTTCGATCCTGCGTATACCCTGTCCAAACCCTTGAACTTTTACGCTGCCCACTGTGTGCCCTCTCCTATGGCACCTGTGGTGCACATAGAACCTAATGGCAGCCAAACACTCCTGCTATTCGACAATGCTCGTGAGGATTTGGAAAATAGTGGTTGGTTAGTTTTTATCCAGATATTTGAGGGTTTCAACCTTTCGGTAGCCCAACAGTTTGCCCTCACCTTTGATGGATGCAGGGATAAGGTCGAGGACATACATCTTGAAATAAATGAGGAATTCCTCAGCTCGACTATAGGCTTACCAGCTAAAGGGTAGAGGTGGTTTAAGAAATCCAAAGTGGACGAGGTGTCGTGGCCGCTCTTATTCACATCGAGAAAGATTGTTAGCTGTGATAGAGGTATGCCTGTCATTGCCCTCAAACCCAGGTGGCATGATCTATTGGCAATTGTTAAGCAGTTTGTGACTTGTGAAGGTCGTTATGGTTTGGTATTTCTGTATCATCTTCAGTTATTGATGAATTTTATAGAATACCCTCTGAACATGTTGCACTATCTCCTATGCAGTATTTACAAAATGTCCAAACGATTTAAGCGTGAGAAGGATGATAGCATCCTTTTTCATCACTGCTTAATCAAAATCATTATCATTCATCATTTGAACCTTAGTGGTGACTGTTGGCAAGCCTTCCTATCAAGGAATGGCTTTGTCACTCCCAAGTGTGTTCAGGTAGACAAGGCTGTGGTTATTGAAACCCTGGTTGTGGCTACCATGCCATCTCCTACCTTTCTACCCCTTGTCAAACCCTCGAACTGCCCCAACATTGACCTACCCGATACCATGGCCAACCCATGTGCCAAAGACAATACCAAGGATGTCAAGAGGCCTATAAGGAAGAAAGGAAAAGGTGTTACTGGTGTCAATAGTAAGGGAAAGAAAAATGCACGATGGATATCCAGATGTGCTAGGAACAAACCCAAACAAGACATTGACCAGAAGCCAATCGTCTTGAGCGAGGATTTAGACTCTGAGATTGAACGTTTCCTAGCCGAGGAATACCCTTACTCTCATGTCCTCTGCTCAATGGAACCCTATGAATATGTTTCCAACTTACCTCCGTGCCTCAAGAACGACCCTAAATTCCCGGGAATTAAGCTTCACAGTAACACCCCTAGTAACTTGAAAGAACCCTCACCTATAATTTCAAGGCCAAATCAATCACCTTGCACTCAATGAAATTATTGGCTTGAATGTTACTACACCGATGTTACCCTATTGCAATCTAAGATTAAATCTTTGGAGGAACAGGTGACAACATTGTCAAAATAAAGGGACAGGCTATAGGCCAACGATAAGAAGAAAAAGACCACCGATTCAATTGTCTTCAGAAATGTTGAGGCAGCAACGACTTTGTCAATTCAAAGTTATCCTAATCATATCATTTTCGTACTGCCCAGGTATGTATTTCAACATCTATTTTGTTTTATGAGTTGGTTTGAATTAGTATGACCAATTGGGTTTGCCTTCGATTAGTCCCGTTTGTTTAAATAGATTAAAAAACAATTATGTTTGCTTCGAATTACCATAAATGATTTTGTTTTGTATCTGAATTAGCACGAAATATTTCGTTTAGAATTGGCACAAACTATTTTGTTGCATCGGTTCGTTTTGCTAAAATCCAATGTAGCTATGATTTGATTAATATGATTTTGTTGTTCTTGGATTGTGTCGGCTCTAAGTTAGCTTGATTCGGTTCTGTTTGATGTGATTTTGAAACGATTCTTTATGTTTGAATTAGCATAGTATTTTATGTATGCGATGCATTAATATCAAAGATTGGTTTGATAAATACAATGTAATCTATTGATTCGAAAAAACAACTCTATTAGTTTTGGATTTAAAAACGATTTTGTTAAGTTCTGAGTCAACATAAACTATTGTGTTTGTATTGAATATGAAAGATTTGCTTGATTGGTTATAGTATGTTTTGGGTTGAGGTTGATTCAAATATGATTTCGTTGGTTTCGAATTATTCTGTCTACTCCGAATTGGTAATAAAAAGTGTTTTGCATATATCCCTGTCACCGTTCTGTTAAGTGACCACGATTTCGTTTGCTTCAATTTGCATACAAGTTTTGGTTTGTTGTGGTATGAATTATTCGCTTTGTTTGGAATCAGTAATTAAAGATTTGGTTTAATAGGTCGAATATATTTCTGTTATCGTTTGATTGATTTAAAATGGTTCTATTTTCAAATTAGACCAGCTACAGAATCGCAAGATTCTGTAGCTAGTCTTAAAATTTAGATTTTGTTAATTTTACCAATAAAACATTATCTAAACTTCTTTATTCTTGTCCACCTATAGGTACCTATGAATTTCAATGGAAAATTGGACATGTTGTGGTAGTTTAGAAGATGCTTTTGTGATATAGTTTTGTTTTAGGTTGTTAGCTTAAGTTAGAAATAGAGACTTGGGAGATTGTTCCCAGATTTTTTGTAAACTTTTTTTGATAATTCCCATAGGGATGTTTTACCCTGTGGCCTCTAAATACTTGTTTTTTTTTTTAATGAACGGATCACTGTTGGTAGAACAAGACTATGGATTTATGATGATATAGACTCGAATGGAAGTGGATCTTTTGTAACAACTTTAGCTTTCAATTTATCATACTTTCATTCAAGTTGTGTGCATTTTAATTTGTGATTAAGTCATTGACTACTTTAGATATCAAGACTTATTACAGGTTAATGCGTCCTAATTTAAATTATGTCCATATCTTATGTATCTCAGTTTTAGTACAACAATTACTCTGTTTCAATTTAATGAATTAAAGGTTTGTCTTCTTCGTTAAATGAATCATTTTGTACAAATCTTCGCATATGGGTTTATCTAAATGTGATGATTTGTAAATTTTAAGATTGTTGTCGTTTTATGTCTTGTTTGTCCTATCATTCATATTCAAAGAGAATTGTTGCTTCCTGTTTACAACAAGTTTGTGGAAAATCTGGTGCAGGTTTCCTCCCATCGAACAACTGAATTGGATACTTTGCACGTGACAAATTGGAAAGCGTTACTTTAGGTTAGATAGTTATTTTCAATTTGATAGATAATAAATTTGAGAATTTTCAGTAGTTTAGATAGATGTATAGTTTAGTTTTATAGTACATATTGTTATTTTAATTATTCAGCTTTGATAATTGTCATTTTATTTTCTGTTTCATAAAATTATAAAATTCAAAAATAATAGCTTTGTTGTCATAGGACAACTCACAAATGCTTTTTTTCAGGTTTTTGATTTAAAATCTGTAATCTATAAATATTGTACATTTGTAGTTGGGATCTAATTCTGTTGATAATTGAACATTTAATTTCATAGAATTATTGTTGTATAATATTAGACAATAGACTGTGTATATTTATTTCAGATTTGTTTATTAGTTTTCTTTAATTGTTGTTTTCATTTAGATTAGTTCTTTTAGTTAGTTTTCTTTCATTTTCCTAGGACATAGATCAGCCAATGGAGCCGCTAAACCCGTCGGGGTGGATCATCCCAAACGGCTTGGGTTATTTAGACAACCCCGGACTGGATCCACTCCTCCAGTTGAGGAGCGTTCATTTTCGCCCGCCAACAAATGGTGCTAGAAGGAGGGCCTGAAACTTATTAATGGAACGAGGTGGTCGTAAGACTCCTCCACCACCTAACTGCTCACCTATAGTGACAATAAGCCATTCAAACGACAACATCGTACCTCAAAAAACAACCACATAAAACGACGATCTACGGATCACAGTTGAACCATCAACCCCGAATCATGCAGGTGGTGACGTACAAGAGATTGTCCGCCAATATCTCTTAAGAACACATAGTGCCTTCACTCGTCTAAGACAACCAAATCGACCCTTGGACCAACCGTTAGATTTCTCTGACATTAGAGAACAACTTGGAGGCACTAACCTCACTTTGAACCCTATAGATCCAATCCTCACTCTTGCTGCAGGAGGATCTGGAATACCACCCTCACCACCTCCATCACCTCCTTCTTCTTCTGGAGAATACTCTTCTGACGAAGGCAGTTCTCCTTCTTAGCCTTCCACACCACCTACACCAATGGCCAACCAGAACAATCCTGCCAGACCTTGGCTCAACCAGGATGTTGTAGCCGTGCCTGGGCCTCAACATCCCTTACCCAAACATCCAGAGAAGTGGCTTCCCAAGTTTGACCCTGACTCTAAACATATCGCCGAAGACCACATTAAAAAGTTTATGTTATCCATTAGACTCCATAATGTTGAGGATGAAGACGTAGTCTATAGGTTGTTCCCCTATACTTTCGAGGGCAATGCCTCTACCTGGTACTTTTCCCAACAACCCCATACCATCGTGTCTTGGGAGAAGTTTGAATCCTATTTTCTGGAGAAATTTGGTGACGATAAGTCTCTAGAAGTTCTAGTTATGGAGCTCTCTAGCTTAAGAATGAGCCCAAAGGAGAAAATTAAAGACTTTAATCAAAGATTCTTAACACTTAAGAACTGAATCCCTACAGATTCCATGCCTACCGAGAATCTTATCATAGCATATTATACTAAATCCTTACATCAAAGTATATCCATTTGGGTAAAGTGATCTAAGAAAGCTACGTTGTTAGAGGCCTTTGAAGAAGCCAACCAGATTGAAAAACACATCCTTAGTTTAAAGGACACTACTAGCAATGAAATAGAAACTAGTTCATCTTCCAAAAAGAAGATCGAGATCCTCCCTAGACCTTCTCAAAATAAAACACAACCTGAAAGCTCAGATTTAGAAAACTTAACTAAAGTTGTTCAAAAACTGTCAAATCAAGTTATAGATTTGAAAAGGACGACCGAAGAAGCTTCCTCGAGCAAAGGTCACTACAAACCCCCGTTCAGGAAACCTCTTCCCACCAACCGACCTAATCCAAATACCGAGGGCCTAAATTTAGAAAGTATGCAATTCGCCCTTCAAACAATTCTAGAAGCCCAGAATAACTTGGTGCCTCCTGAGATTCCTGAGGAGGTTGTTGAACAAGAGACAGTTGAAGAAGAAGAATCTTCTCTGAAAATTTTTGGACACTTCTTGGATAGTATTTTTCAAGCTAACTTCGAGACAGTACATCCCTACAATACTAGGAGTAAGACAGCAAACAAACCTTCTTCCGAAAACACTACGACTTTGCTCCGGAAGAAATTTAAACCAGCTAAGACTAAACAAATTCATGTAAACCCCAACTTAGATTATGATTTAGTTGAATATCTAAAAAAGTTAAGGGCTAACATTTCTATTTATGAATTATTAAACTTTCCATTTCTTCTACAAAAAATGTTACAGAATATCGCAGAGAATAGCAAAAATGGTAATTCAAACAGTAAAAAGGTTGTACAGAACAAAGTTCCTTAGAAGACTTTCGCTAAGAATAATCATGATCTTCATTATAAAGGAAGCCTTCCTGTAAATAATTTAACAAATGTAGATAAATTAGCTTTAGAAACTGCGAGTAAAAAGCCACAAGCTTCCACCCTTAGTACTCGCAGAAATGTACCTCCATTTTTGTTAACTTTTGAAATATTTAACAGAAACATGCACAATTGTATGGTAGACTCAGGAGTGTCATCCAATGTGATGCCATGGTCTGTGTGTCAGAAGATTAATGCTAAAGTTGAACCATCCACTTTAAAAATCATCCAACTTGATCGAACTAGTGTCAAAGTCATAGGCGAATTAAGGAATGTGATTATAAGATTATCGTCTAACCCCAAAGTTCATCAAGTTATTGATGTTATTGTTGTGGATATTCCAAAAGTTTATGGTTTTTTTTTTAAGCAAAGACTGGTTGGAGCAGCTACACGGCTATTTCACAACAGATTGGTCTCACCTATGGCTGCCCGAGAATGGCAAGCCCAACAAGATCAAGGTAAATCGTGAACGCTACCTAAAGCTCACAGTCACGGATTTAAATGATCCCAATGAACCATTTACACCTTCTGCTGATTCACCTGAAATACAAGGGATAGATACCTTTTTCAGCAATTTCATGGCCGATACTTCAGCTATCATTGATCCGGAACAACAGTCTGAGATTGTAGCATATGTGCAGCCAGCAACTCCTACACAATGGTCTCATGCACCCGATAAAAATCAAATTTGGTCTCTTTATTTTGATGGGTCAAAGTCCAAAGAAGGAGCAGGTGCAGGCTGCGTTATTATTGATCTGGCAGGTAACAAAACCTTGATTGCATGTAGGTTAGAATTTGAATGTACTAATAACACAACAGAATATGAGGCTTTATTGCAGGGCCTCAGAAAAGCTTTAGATATGAACATTCAAAATTTGGCTGTCTTTGGTGATTCGAAAATCGTGGTTAGACAG
Organism: Picea engelmannii; assembly: GCA_009831015.1. Taxonomy (NCBI): domain Eukaryota; kingdom Viridiplantae; phylum Streptophyta; class Pinopsida; order Pinales; family Pinaceae; genus Picea; species Picea engelmannii. Next base: position 351,515 of record ML782999.1, read on the forward strand.
GTAAGAGATTCGATCCACTGTCTATCTCTCCATCTTAAAAGCTACCAATCCGAGGTATGGAATTTAATGAATAAGTTCTCTTCTTTCAATATAAATTCTATTCCTATATTGAATAATTCTGAAGCTAATCTATTAGCTAACGTAGCTTCTAAAATCTTTCCTGTAGAACGCTTGTCCCCCAATGCGTTCTCCGTCGAATTGTTGTTCAGGACATCCATTCTCGACAACATCACGAATTGGAGATTCTTCGACGACGATCAACAAATTATTAGCTTCCTTCATATGGAAGAAACTTTTCAAGGCGCGGTGATTGATGAATGCACTCATGATGATAATTTGCGCGACTTCATGGTAATACCAGATCCGAGGTCTCCTGAATCTTCATCAGACATTGTAAATTCGATCCCTAAATCTGTAGTTAGATTAGAGAAATTTTACGATCTTCAAGATAAATTTAAAAGATCGGTCAACTATAAAACCAATAGTTCCTCCTTATCATATGAAAAGGTAAACTTGGGAACTAATGACAATCCACAGTGCATTAATTTAGGGGTGGGGTGTGCTAAACAAGAGAAATCTTCATTTATTAAATTGTTTAAAGAATTTAATTATGTTTTTGCGTGGACGTATGATGACCTTAAAACTTTTGACCCCAATATCATACAACACGTCATTCCTATGAAACCCCAAACCTTTCCCTTTCAACAAAAATTAAGAAAAATGCACCCTAAGATCGAACCAACCGTAAAAAAAGAATTAAATAAACTCTTGAATGCTAAGATAATTTTCCCAGTTAGGCACACGCAATGGGTTTCTAACCTTTCCCCTGTCCGGAAGAAAAGTGGAGAAATACGACTTTGCGTCGATTTCTGAAACCTTAATAGAGCATCTGATAAAGACAACTACCTTGTCCCACCTATGGAATAGATCCTTCAACATGTATCTGGTTCTGAGAGACTATCCTTATTGGATGGTTTTTCAGGATACAACCAAGTCCTGATGTCTCCTCCAGACCAACTTAAAACTACCTTCCGCACTACATGGGGCACCTACGCTTACAGGAAAATGTCCTTTGGACTGATTAATGATGGTGCCACTTTCCAGAGAGTGATGGACATCACTTTCTGAGGCTTAATCAATCAATCCGTCGTAGTTTACTTAGATGATTTTACTGTATTTTCCAAAAAAAAACCTGATCATCTAGTTGATTTAAGAGTTGTTCTACAGCGATGTCGTAAATATGGCATCTCCTTAAATCCTAACAAATATATCTTCACAGTAGAACAAGGTAAACTCTTAGGATTCATTGTGTCAAGCAAAGGGATGATTATCGACCCTGAAAGGACACAAGTCATCTCGAAACTCCCTCCTCCCTCATCCAAAAAATCTATGCAGTCTTTCTTAGGCCAGATAAACTTCGTGAGGAGATTCGTTCCCAGTTTCTCCGAGATGGTGAGACCTCTACAAAATTTAATTAAGAAAGATGCACAATATCATTGGGGACCCTTAGAAAATCAAGCATTCAATTCAATAAAAAAGTCCATAACAGACTCTCCTTCTCTCATGAGCCCCGAATTTTCGCAAGACTTCATGCTCTACACTTTTTCTTTTGATCGCTCCTACGCTGTTGTCCTAACTCAAAAGAATGTCGAAAACAATGAAGTACCCATTGTCTTTATGAGATCTGCTTTCAAAGGTGTGGAACTTAATTACCCAATAGTAGATCAGCAAGCCTATGTTGTTTTTAAAGAAGTTAAGCACTTATGATCTTATCTTTTGAAATCAAAGATGAATATTATTGTCCCTTACCCAGCCATCAAAAACCTATTAGTGTAGAAAGAATTAGGAAAAAAGAGAGCGAACTGGGTTACTTCCTTGCAGGAGTATGATATAGAAATTACCCCAGCTCAAATAGTGAGAGGCCAAGGGTTATTCAATTTAGTTGTTGATGCAGCAGCAGGACAACAAGAAAACGATACGTCAAACCTAGGACAACACAATCAAAATGCAATCTGTTGTGCACAAAACTCTGTTAGTCCATGGTATGACGATATAAAATTCTGTCTTGAACATGAGTCATCCCCCCGTCACCTGGATCCCACTAAAATAAGAGTGTTAAGATTAAAATCTTCCTCCTTTCATTTGATTAATGGTATTTTGTTTCGTCAAAATTTTGATGGAGTACTAATGCGCTGTCTTGACAAAGATGAAGCAGAAAAGGTCTTACTAGAATTGCATGCAAGAGAAGCTGGTGGGAATTTTGGTGGTGACACCACTGCCCATAAAGTCTTGAGAGCCAGTTATTACTGGCCCACACTTTTTAGAGATGCCCATGCCTTGTGCCGCAAGTGTATTATTTGTCAAAAAGCATCTGGGCGTATACAGAAACCAACCTTCCCTTTGTAGCTTGTCTTAGTAGACTCCCCTTTTCAGCAGTGGGGCCTTGACATTATAGGCCCAATCAATCCACCATCCTCACAGTAGCATAATTTTATCATAAAAGCCACAAATTACTTCACCAAGTGGTCTAAATCTTCCACATTAAGAACTGTGAATACCAGTCAGGTAATTTCCTTTTTAAATTCAAATATTATTACTCGTTTTGGTATCCATGACTGTTTAGTATTCAATAACGCTTCTTATTTTTCGTCTCTTGAGATGAGAGAGTTCTCTCTAGAAAAAGGAATTAAATTGAAATATTCTGCCAACTATTACCCTCAGGGCAATGGATTGGCAGAATCAACAAATAAGAATCTGATTAAAATCATCAAGAGAACGGTATCTGAGAATCAAAAAAATTGGCACAATGCACTGTTAAATGCAATCTGGACTGATAGGGTAACACCTAAGACTGTTGTAGGTAACTCTCCCTTTTTTCTCATCTATGGAAGAGAAGCAATTCTGCCACCACACATTCTTCTTCCCTCACTTTAGCTATCACAGAAAATACAAGAAGTAGAATGTCCCCCTTTGGAGAACCGAATTAACTCGTTAATGAAACTAGAAGAGGTAAGAGCTCAAGATAAACGTAAGTTAGATCACCATCAACTAGTGGTCAAAAGCTGGTTTGATTCCAACTCTTCCTCTGATAGGAACTTCGAAGTAGGTGACCTTGTCTTGAAATGGGACAAACCACATGAGGGAAAGGGAGAGCACACGAAGTTTCAGAACTTATGGCTTGGACCATTTTTAATTGCTGAGAAATTGGGTCCCAGCTCTTTCCGATTACAGAATCTAGAGGGACAGCCAGACACCTATCCATTGAATGGCCAAGCTCTGAAAAGATATTTCACTTGATGACAACCCTTTGTATACTATGTAAATATTTTTCTTTTNCAAGCTCTGAAAAGATATTTCACTTGATGACAACCTTTGTATACTATGTAAATATTTTTCTTTTGTTTGTTTTTTTTTTTTTTTTTACTGTTTTTGGTTTTGATTTTCCCCTTGCACTTATCAGTTTTTGTTTTTGGAAATACACATACCTGGATGCTGAACTATTCAGACAAAGAAAAAATAAAATTCTTTCACTGAAATGACTGTTGAAAAATTGTTTAAACATCAATTATATACTTCTAAAATTTACATCTGTGTTGAACAAGGATTGTTGTTTGAAAGAAGTTAACTGATTTTGATCTACGAGTAAATCTTGTCATGATCATCCATTATCTTTTTACGCTGTCCCTATTCCTTAAGGGAATAAATCAAAAGATGTCTCCCTGCCTTAGAAGGTTGGTTTTGTTAAAAAACCATCTCTGAATCTTAATAAAGGACAGTTCTAAAAAATGTTGTTGAGGTCTATAAAAATATGTTTAAAATATCATAATTTTCAGCATCACCCCACTCAATCATCTATCTTTAAAAAATTAAATCATAAAAGAGCTGTGGGAAGTGCTTGTAAACCTGTCGAGATGCTGAACATGTCTGTTGGAAGCGGGTAAATGCATGCATGACGCCAAGACAACTTCGTCAGGGTACTGAACATGCCCGCTGGTAGCGAAGCAATGTCAGGTATATGAAAATTCATAAATATGAGATAACTTGACCTTAAAATGTCCTTTATTCTGATCTGGAACTTCTTGGCAGGATACAGATATCAGAGTGGGTTAAATGGCAACCCTTTCGAGGCTATGAACGCCTGTTGAAAGCAGTGGCTCTATCAACAGTATTGGAGATTTTCTCTTTAATATCGTGGCTCGCTTGTCTTGGGGCTGTTATCCATTTTCATCCTTTAAGCACTGCTGGAATATTTTGATTATTGATGATGTTTAAACAATTTTCTGGTTGTTTTTGAGTTAGAATTATTCTCATTATCATAATCTGAATTTGTTCTTTTGGTAGAGATAACTGCTTCTACCAGTGTGTCGCCATTGTTGGCAACCATTTCACATTTTATCCTTTCCTTATAAGCTGCCTACACAAGTGTTTTGGAACCCTTGATTCTCATCGCAATTTTTTGAATAAAACAACACTGTCATTTTGCGCATTTGCACACCTGCCTTTTGTTCTCGTTTTCACGACTGCAAGCATGAAAAATTGGATTTCGAAGCCACATCAATGGCATTAAAATCGTCACTGGATTATTATGGTTACTCTTGTCTATGTGTTCATTGCATTTCCAATTCAATTATGGTCACACGGTTGGCAAGACACCAAAACCTTTACTCATTTGGCATTTTTTTTGTTGTTGTTAATATGACTTCATTTTTTATAAGACTGTGATCATATTCTAATGATGGTAATTGAGTCCTTGATTCAATGGTGGTTTATGTTCTATTTCTTTTGATCGAATTCAATGATTTCATAACAACACATTAACATGGTGATTAGACCTTTAATTCAATGGTTTCATACAAAGCATATGATTTATTATCGAATCCTTGGTGCTATATTCGAAACATTGTTTTGATTTTAAAACCATGCAAACACTATTGCTTGTGCAAATTTTTGGGTCGACTTACCATAGTTTTCATTAATTGTTTGAATGGCATTTATTTTAACACATTACAATAGTGATTTGAATCACCATATGCGTCGTCTATTGTACATTTGTCTATGACCATTTTACATGGGTTGATTTCGTTCCACCACCCTTGCACACTTAGGCATTAATGCCTACCTTCTATCCCGGGTTACCTTTGTTGGTTTTTGGGAAATCCATGATCTTTCGATCCTGCGTATACCCTGTCCAAACCATTGACCCTTTACCCTGCCCACTGTGTGCCCTCTCTTATGGCACATGTGGTGCGCATAGAACCTAATGGAAGCCAAACACTCCTGCTATTCGACAATGCTCGTGAGGATTTGGAAAATAGTGATTGGTTAGTTTTTATCCAAAGATTTGAGGTTTTCAACCTTTCAGTAGCCCAACAGTTTTCCCTCACCTTCAACGGATGCAGGGCTAAGGTCGGGGACATACATCTTGAACTAAATGAGGAATTCCTCAGTTCGGCTACAAGCTTACCAGCTAAAGGGCAGAGGTGGTTTAAGAACTCCAAAGTGGACGAGGTGTCGTGGTTGCTCCTATTCAGATCGAGAAAGATTGTTAGTTGTGATAGAGGTATGCCTGTCATTGCCCTCAAACCCAGGTGGCATGATCTATTGGCAATTGTTAAGTAGTTTGTGACTTGCGAAGGTCATTATGGTTTGGTATTTATGTATCATCTTCTGTTATTGATTAATTTTATAGACTACCCTCTAAACATGCCGCACTATCTCCTATGCCCTCTTTACAAAATGTCCAAATGATTTAAGCATGAGAAGGTTGTTAGCAACCTTTTTCATCACTGCTTAATCAAAATCATTATCATTCATCATTTGAACCTTAGTGGTGACTGTTGGCAAGCCTTCCTATCAAGGAATGACTTTGCCACTACCGAGTGTGTTCAAGTAGACAAGGTTGTGGTTACTGAAACCCTAGTTGTGTCTACCGTCCCATCTCCTACCCTCGAACTGCCCCAACATTGACCTACCCGATACCATGGCCAACCCGTGTGCTAAAGACCATACCAAGGCCATCAAGAGGCCTGTAAGGAAGAAAGGCAAAGGTGTTACTGGTGTCAACAGTAAGGGAAATAAAAATGCACGATGGATATCCAGATGTGCTATGAACAAACCCAAACAAGACATTGACCAGAAGCCAATCGTCTTGAGCGAGGATTCAGACTCTGAGATTGAACATTTCCTAGCTGAGGAATACGCTTACTCTCACGGCCTCTGCTCAATGGAACCCTATGACTATGTTTCCAACTTACCTCCGTGCCTAAAGAACGACCCTAAATTCCCAGGAATTAAGCTTCACAGTAACACCCCTGGTAAATTGAAAGAACCCTCACCTGTAATGCCAAGGCCAAATGAATCACCTTGCACTCAATGCAATTATTGGCTTGAATGTTATTACACCGATGTTCCCCTGTTGCAATCTGATATTAAATCTTTGGAGGAATGGGTGACAACGTTTTCAAAAGAAAGAGACAGGCTACAGGCCAACGAGAAGAATCAAAAGACCACCGGTTCAATTGTCTTCAGAAATGTTGAGGCAGCAACGCCTTTGTCAATTCAAAGTTATCCTGATCGTATCATTTTCCTACTGCCCAGGTATGTATTTCAACATTGATTTTGTTTTATGAGTTGGTTTGAATTAGTATGACCAATTGGGTTTACCTTTGATTAGTCATGTTTGTTTAAATAGATTAAAAAACAATTATGTTTGCTTCGAATTACCAGAAATGATTTCGTTTTGTATCTGAATTAGCACGAAAGATTTCGTTTAGAATTGGCACAAACTATTTTGTTGCATCGATTCATTTTGCTAAAATCCAATGTAGCTATGATTTGATTAATATGATTTTGTTGTTCTTGGATTGTGTCGGCTCTAAGTTAGCTCGATTCAGTTCTGTTTGGTTTGATTTTGAAATGAATCTTTATGTTTGAATTAGCATAGTCTTTTATGTATGAGATGCATTAATATCAAAGATTGGTTTGATAAATACAATGTAATCTATTGATTTGAAAAAACAACTCTGTTATTTTTGGATTTAAAAACGATTTTGTTAAGTTCTGAGTCGACATAAATGATTGTGTTTGTATTGAATATGAAAGATTTGCTTGATCGGTTATAGTCTGTTTTGGGTTGAGGTTGATTCAAATATGATTTCGTTGGTTTCGAATTATTCTATCTGCTCTGAATTGGTAATAAAAAACGTTTTGCATATATCCCTGTCATCGTTCGGTTAAGTGACCACAATTTCATTTGCTTCAATTTGCATACAAGTTTTGGTTTGTTGTGGTATGAATGATTCGCTTTGTTTGGAATCAGTAATTAAAGATTTGGTTTAATAGGCGAACATATTTATGTTATCGTTTGATTGATTTAAAACTGTTTTGTTTTCAAATTAGACCAGCTAAAGAATCACAAGTTTATGTAGCTAGTCTTAAAATTCAGATTTTGTTAATTTTACCAATAAAACATTATCTAAACTTCTTTATTCTTGTCCACCTATAGGTACCTACGAATTTCAATGGAAAATTGGACAGGCTGTGGTAGTTTAGAAGATTATTTTGTGATATAGTTTTGTTTTAGGTTGTTAGCTTAAGTTAGAAATAGAGACTTGGGAGATTGTTCCCAGTTTTTTTGTAAACTGTTTTTGATAATTTCCATAGGGATGTTTTACCCTGTGGCCTTTAAATACTTGTTATTTTTTTGTAATGAATGGATCATTGTTGGGAGAACAAGACTATGGATTTATGATGATACAAACTCGAATGGAAGTGGATCTTTTGTAACAACTTTAGCTTTCAATTTATCATACTTTCATTCAAGTTGTGTGCATTTTAATTTGTGATTAAGTCATTGACTACTTTAGATATCAAGACTTATTACAGGTTAATGCATTGTGATTTAAATTATGTCCATATTTTATCTATCTCAGTTCTAGTACAACAATTACTCTTTTTCAATTTAATGAATTAAAAGGTTTATCTTCTTCATTAAATGAATCATTTTGTACAAATCTTCGCATACGGTTTTATCTAAATGTGATGATTTGTAAATTTTAAGATTGTTGTCATTTTATGTCTTGTTTGTCCTATCATTCATATTCAAAGAGCATTGTTGCTTCCTGTTTACAAGAAGTTTGTGGAAAATCTGGTGTAGGTTTCCTCCCATCGAACAGCCGAATCAGATACTTTGCACGGGACAATTGGAAATCGTTACTTCATGTTAGATAGTTATTTGCAATTTGATAGATAATAAATTCGAGAATTTTCAGTAGTTTAGATAGATGTATAGTTTAGTTTAATAGTACAGATTGTTATTTTAATTATTCATCTTTGATAATTGTCATTTTATTTTCTGTTTCATAAAATTATAAAATTCAAAAACAATAGCTTTGTTGTCATAGGATAGCTCACAAATGGTTTTTTTTTAGGTTTTCGATTTAAAATTTGTAATCTGTAAATATTGTAAATTTGTAGTTGGGAACTAATTCTGTTGATAATTGAACATTTAATTTCATAGAATTATTGCTTTATAATATTAGACAATAGACTGTGTATATTTATTTCAGATTTGTTTATTAGTTTTATTTAATTGTTGTTTTCCTTTAGATTAGTTCCTTTAGTTATTTTTCTTTTGTTTTCCTAGGACTTAGATCGGCCAACGGAGTCGCTAAAATCGTCGGGGTGGATCATTCCAAATAGCTTGGGTTATTTAGACAACCCCAGACCGGATCCACTCCTCCAGTTGACGAGCGTTCATTTTCGCCCGCTAACAAAGTTGCAACTGGAAGGAGGCTCCAACCCCCTAGTTTCTCAGGCTACAACCTGAAGGAATGTCCAACTCCCCAATTCTCTAGCTACAACCAGAAGGAGGATACAACCCCCTATGTTCTTTGGCTACAACTGGAAGTTGGATACAACCACATGTCCAACCGCCCTGAAGTATTAGTAGAATGATGGAACTACTGTCAACATGTCACTGTGAGATATACTATTGTACAACTGTATCAAATGGTACCACTCACCTATGTCCAATCTGTACAACTGCCCTGTAATCAATCTGTACATTAACTGAACATGTATATACAAAAATACAGAAGGTACACGACCTGGAGTGATGCAACCCATGTATGTACGCACCCTATCTGTTATGCAGTCCGCATATGTATGCACCCTATCTGTTATGCAACCTATGTATTCCTTATGGAACTAGGGTTTCCTTTCACTTGAAGACTTCTGACCCTCTATAACTTATTTCACATAGATTTGTATCATGTCACCATATCTAGACTATAACTGTACCCTTTGCATGCATTCTCATACATAAATTTCACTCAAGACAAATATGTCTCTCTCTAGTTATGTACCATATAGGTGTGTGAAATCACGAACAAGTATACTTTCCCTGACATGATCTTAGTCATCAAATCCTTTATGATATTTAGCCTCTTAATACATCAACAAATACAATATCTAAACCATTAAAAAACTTTAGCCACGTGCCAAGAAATACAAGAGTTCCTCAACAAGAAGTATCAATGATGAATATACCAGCATTGTATTTCAGTAGCTCTGACTTATGCAGAAGATCCCATGTAGCCACTAGTCTCTCTAGGGAGAATCTTCAAATCTCCATTGCTATTCCTCATGCATACATCAAAATCCAACTATTCATAGAAATAAGACATACCTTTTGAACCAATGGATGGATCTGATGTATCTGATCACTTTAGACCTTCCCGGGAGCTTGATCTCAGAATCTAGAACCTCTGTATCTTCATCTTCTCAAGTTTCCATGTCTTTACCAACATGTACTCACCCTATACATAGTCAGCCCACATATGTATTCTCCCTATACACAAATAGCCTATGCACTATATGCACCCTATACACAGACAACCGGCGTACACCTCAGAAAATAGGGTTTTCTGTAAATCCGAGAATTTTTCCGTCAATCCTTCGTGCTACCTTAGACGTTCTCCACTTCATATGTATCCACAAGTATTTACAAGAACCTTTACACAACAAAAATAGATATACAATATGTACAAGTGTGTCTTTAATGAGTGAGATTTTCCTCTTATTTATATCTTCATGTAGCCTTACACTTTCCATATTTTAGGGCTTCTTCATTTAAAATAATTTCTTTTGCAAAGCACTTTGACCCTTGGGGGCTTCTATAAGACTTATGAGGGGTTCTCCAACTTCTTATGGTCATAACTCTTTAACCGCAAGGAGTTATGTGGCATTCCACATACCACCAGAAATTTCATGACAAGCACTATGCATCTAGGATAGTTTCACTGAAAAATTCACTGTCCTTCATCTAATTATTCCACAATTAAGCATGGGTTCTCTCACTCTGCAAAGCGTCTTCCCATGAGGGCTTTCACCATAAAGGGACCACTTTGGAGTTCATCCATCTTTAATTCTTATCAACCATGACAAGACAATAATGATTCATATTTACATCAAGCAAACTTGGTTCCATTACCCAAACCTTTGTGCTACTGGGCTTTCTTCAAGGGTTGACATCAATGACAACCAACCCTAATCAACAAATGCTTCTGTAGAATGAACTGGTTTAGATTTTTCTTTAAGACTAAGTTCTTCAACGACAATATTAATATTAACTTCCATAACTCTAGGTTGATAGAATTTACCTGTTGATGCATAAGTTGGTCTAAGATATCCCTTTGATTTCAATAATTTTTGGGGATCTGAAACTAAAATAGTGTTCTTTTCATCTAGGTTTTTCCTGGTATTCTTTCGACCGAAGGCCAGCTTTGCCTATAATGGAGTCGCCAGGTGAAAAATGAACCTTTCCACATATTCAATCTTTCTTCACCATCAAATACTAAAATTTAACTTTATCGTTGTCCCAAGTAAAAATGATTGTGGTTCACCATCCTCAACAACGACGCCAAAAAGATGTTGTTCCTGAGATTGATTCTAAGGCTCAAAGAATAATTTTAGGTATCAAAGATTTAAAATGAAGTATTTTTATAAGTTCTTTTTCTACCTTCAACTTTATAAGAAATAAACTTTAAATGAAATTAATAATAAGACAATACAAAGGGTGTATCTCATTATTTGAGTCGTAATTATAATGTTAAATGATGTAGAAATGATTTACAAAACTATTAAAGAAAACTCAGGTATCAATTACAGATAAGTCTCACCTTGTTTGCAGTAAAAGAAAAGTCTAAGATGCACCCTTGAGAGGAGATAAAAAATGAAGTAATTCCCATAGGTCACGGGTCTTTTTTTACTCACATTATTAACAGAGGAAAAGTTGTTACTGAATGAAATTCTTATATATTATGAACACAGTAGATGTAGTATTAAATTTTAACCATTCACTCTTCAAGAACTATAGAAAAACATTCAGAGAGATGGAAACACAGAGGAAACACATAAATCAAATTGAACGAAAGTCAGAATCTTTGTCTGCACTTGTATTGATATTCAAAAAGATTTATCTTTTACATTCAGCAAGAAGCGACCTCTAATAGATCTAAAATCTATCTATTTATACAAAAATTGTCTCAATTGAAAACCGTTGGACTTCCCACAATATCTTCCTATAAATATAATACATTTTGAAAGAAATAAAAAGATGAAAATATTGTTGAGTCTTTATTTGATGTGTTTGTGCTTCATATGTCCCTTCATTTGCTCGGAGATGCACTCATATACCCTTGTTCTTTTAACTAGGTACAAATGTCCATTAAGGCCACCACAATCATTGACTTACTGTATTTTCCATTGGATTTCGTTGTCATTTGTCCCTTCGAATGTGTTTACTGGGATCAAGAATTCCATTTGAATATATGTGGGTGGTTATTGTATAGGTATCTCATCGTTGGCTTATTACAGGATGACTAACAATTGTGAAGAAGAGTAATTGTTCACAAATAGGATGATGTAGGGACAAGTGTCCAAAAAGGAGGTGGGATGAGTGGATGTGAGAATGTAGGTGGTAGGGATAGACAGTGTAAGTGATGTGTGGAGGGTGTGACAGGATGGAGGGTGAAAGGTAGAGTGGGTGGAGGACATGTGTTGAGTCAGGATTCTAACGATCCAACATCAAATAATAATCGAATAAAAAAAATGACCTAAAGTACCTTTATAATTTAATGTTTTGCAGGGGTGCAAGGAAGTGTTTTTGAGGTATCCCATCTTTCATACTGCAATGCATCTAGTGATTCCACATACCCTCGAGAGAAAACCATGGTTTAGATTGCGGAACCGCCCTTTGAAATTAAACCCTGTGCAACTTCTCCCCCCGTAATCGCTTTCGGCCACTGATCTCCAAGGTCCATTAAAACATGATTGTTGATATTGCAAAGTGAGATAAGCACCCAAAGGTTAATCTGAGGTCATATCTCTCAGTCACATGTAGAGAAGACAGAGTGAACTTTGTGCAATTCTTGTCCGTCGATCCAAGAAGGTGACACATGTCAGATGATCCTCATATTCGACGATATCGTACTCTGAGAGGAAGCAAGTAGTGCTGAGTAATGAAATCCTAAAGGCCCAAAGTGGTAGCGTCCACCCGGGAACCTACATCAGCAAGTCCCGCGCCTGACCTCCCTGTCTTAAGGATCATTCAATTTTCCCCCTCGAGCCAGAATGGCTCTTCTGATTCCCTGCTGAAATCTCTGGTGAAACCCAATCCACAAGTCCTTATTTCATCTGAACGACCTTCTGCGCATGACTGCGCTCTTTCCCTGATGACAATTTTAGGTTTTTGGGGTTTCGCGATCCCCGGCGTCAAGAGTTCCAGTCCTCTTGAATCCCCGATCTCCGATGAGAAATTTCATCGATGCGCGCCTTTTATGCGTTAGCCCTCCTGGCTATGCTCTAGTCCATGTTACCGCTAATTCATAAGACCGCACCCTTATCCTCCTTCCATCGGGGTTTTGGAATTCAAAATCTCGATGTGCTCCAACTCTCGTTATCCCTCCAGGATAAGCTCCTGGTCCACGTGACCTCCCCCTATATGACCGCAGCCATACCTCCTCGTCGGGGTTTTGGACTTTCCAATGTCCAAATACATATGTCCTCAAGATTCGCGATTCCTCGAATCTCGACGCACTCTTTACGCACTAGCTCTCCTGGTTAGGCTCCTCGCCCATATGACCGTTATCCCCATGACCGCAGTCTTACCTATCCGTCGGGGTTTTGAGCTTTTCAATACCGCAATGCATTGGCCCACGGGATTCCTGATTCCTCGAATCCCGACTCTCCGATATGCTAACAGTTGGCCCCCACACAACGGAGCTTTACTCCTTATCCGATACACTGATAGCTAGCCCACAATGGAACATCTCTCCCTATCAGGGTTTCGGACTTCGTGATTCTGAAATGCCCAAACCTCTTGTCACCAGGATTCCCGATATCCCGATGACCAAAATTCTGATAGACGACTTCCTATCGGGACTTTCCTCCGATGGCTCTAATTGCTTCCACGCATCCTCCTCTGATGGATGGTTCAGATTTCTCCTCACATTTTCGAGACTTCTGATGTCCCAATTTTCACGACCTTAGGAACTATGATTTCCCAAGTGCCAATATACCGACCCTCTTCGGATTTCTGACACCTGTCTCCCCAAATGGATGGCTCAGATTGTATCGGGGTTTTCACTATGGACTTCCCCGACCCTTTGTCCATGGGATCTCTGATTTCCCGATCTCCGATCCTTCAGCTTGACTTTTCTATCGGGACTTCCCCCGATAGTCTGGATCTTCGCCACATGTCCCCAACTAATGGATGGCTCTGACCCAATCTCATTGTTTCAGAGTTTTAAATGCTCTAATTTTCTCGACCTCGAGAAATCTGATTCCCTAAGTGCCGATATACCGATGTCTAGTGTCCATATCTCCTAAATGGACGATCGCGTGACACTCATCCTCTCTCAGATGGACGACCCAGATTTGTGTCGGGATTTTCAAGGTGGACTTACCCGATATCCTTTCCATGGGAATGTCGATATCGCAACTCCTGATGCCTCAATCTCCACCATGTGTCTCCACAAGCGGATGGCCCAGATCGCTTCCAGGACTCCTCTCTTGGAAATTCCCGATTCTTTGTCATCGTGACTCCTGATTTCCTGATATGTAAAACCCCGATGAATCAAACCTCCTTTTGGGATTTCACCTTGGATTTTCTCGATGGTTTAACCACCGTGTAACTCATGATAGATATGATGGTTGTCGGGGTCTTCACTCTAAATCTGACGGCTCAGATCACCTCTTTCTTCTGTGCACCCTCTAGACGAGAATACCTTCCAACAGTCCAGATCGCCTCGGCCGATCCGACGGCTGGCATTTCTCCTCCTGAGCTTCTGCGCACTTTCTTCCTGCACTTGGAGGAATTCCAAGTTCTCAAAGGCTCTAACCTTTGTCTTCCTTCTCCTCTATGAACTCCTCACTCTGAGTTCTCAACTGCACCTGTAAAAACGTTGTCTCTCCTGAGCTTTGGGTACTTTGAACCCATCAAAGGATTTTGAAGCTCATTTACTCCTTGTAGTTATGATCTCGTGCGTAAAATCACTCGTCCTCCTGAGCTTATCCCTTCTTCTGAATCCTTGAAGGATTCTTGGACTTTTGCGCCACTGCAGAGTCTTACGCACACACGGTGATGTCTCTCCTGAGCTTCTGGCATGCTCAGACCCCTAAGGGATTTTTTCTTTCTTTCTTCTCCTACAGATGGGGAATATAATTCCCTCCTAGCTATCCTTCTACTCCAACAACCTCTTGCTGAGCCCTTCAGGGTGTTCAACAACCCTGTGAAGATCCCTCAGTGGATACTTCTTCAAATCATAGGACTCAAAGAGTTCTCTTCTTTTGTTCCATCTGCACAATATCTCTATGCCCTCCTGGCAGACTGTCTTCTCATAGAATGTTCAACAGTTCTATCCTCTTATGCACCTATGCACCTTCTCTATGCCCACCTGGCAGAGTTCTCAGAATCTTCAGTGATTCTTGTTCTTCTTCCTGAACTCTCAACAGAGTTCTATCTTTGTGCACTCCTTGCACTGGCTCAATGCCCACCTGGCAGAGCTTCACAGAATCCTCAGTGACTTTGTTTCCTGTTTGAACTCACAACAGAGTTCCCCCAACTTCACCTCATGCCTATGCTTAAATGCCACCTGCAGAGCTATACAGAACTCCTCAGAGCTTCTGTCTGCATTTGTGTCTTCTCCCACACAGCCTTGCCTCCAAGGTGTTCAACAACCTTGAGGTCTTCCCTGAGTTGTTGATTCTAGTTCTTGTGCCGCAGCACGCCTTTATCTGAACCTGCAGAATTCAGAAGTGCATCCTCTATGCACGACTCTCAGAACCCGCAGCATTCTGTCACACCCTCCTGGTGTGAAGCCTCAAAGACCTTCAACCCTGGAAATCAATAACTTCTGCAAATGACTAACATACATCTACAACATATAAAGAACACTCAAAGACATCCATTCAACACACAGTAATGCAGGGAAAACTTCCCTTTGTATTAAGTATGGCAAATGCCTGTATTTACAAGGTGTTCCTGAGCACGACCTGTAACAAGGTCTCGGCTCCTCTCTTCTGCTCTCTACGCGTAGATTTTCTTCAAATACATCTGCTCAACTACTCAAAATGAGATACTCTAATATTTTTTTCCTGAGGGGGCTCTTCGAGCGCTTCCCTCCAATCTACCTACCCTATTCAATTACATTGAATGGGCTATCTAGTCTAGAATCAGATCTAGATCTTAGCCATAAAAACATTAATGGCCGATCTACTCTATGCCTATACAAAGGCATGGCTATATGGCTCAATAGCCTAAGCATTTAATTACATTCAATTCAAAATAAAAGATGAGGGCTGCGCCTCTCTTCAGCATTGAATGCGCGCGCTCGACATGGTTGGCTGGCTGGCTGGCTGATGTGGAGAGATGCTCCTACATCAAACTCCTCAGCTGAAAAATTCATGAGCTCCTACTCATGAGCTTCCCATCTCTCGGGTTTGGAAATCCTCCTAGATCCCAAATCATTCTCTGAAGCTGTTCATATGCTCCATCTTGTTGTTGCTGCTGCTTCTGCGCTGCTGTTGCTACTGCTTCTTTTCTGCCCAGCCTCTCCTTGCTGATAGTGTCTGTTGATCAGATCATCAGCTCCATAATCTCCTCGATCACTTCGTCCAACTTCTCCCATGGTTGGCTCTGCTCATGTAGTCTCCTCAGNGTTGGATGTGCACGCTCTGCACTTTCACCCTTCTCTCTAGGGATTCTATCTGTTCCCATAGATCAGCCAAACAAATGCTATCTTCTTCTTCTTCTTCTTCTGCAAACTCCCCTGTTGCATTCTTTTCAACTTCCTGGCTGAAAATATTGATCCATTCCTCAGAATGCTCGTCTTCTCCTTCTACTTCTTTTTCTATCAGCTTCAGTGCTACATCTTCCTTAGCTTCTTGGATGAAGTCATTGAGCCATTACTCATAATGCTCACTCTCTTTTCCTTCTCGGGCAGCTTATGATATCTTCTCCAATTCCTCTTTCCTGACAGTCACAGCTGACTGTTCTGCTGCTATCGCTGCATCATCTACAACACAGACTTCTACCTCCTCCTGGGAAAATGGTAGGAATACTCCAATTCCCCCAATCATCAGAAGATCCCTCAGATCCTCCTCTTCTGTCAGCTTCACCTGCTGATCTAAACTCATCTCTGAGCTCATCTGCTCTATCAGCTCTTCTGGTTGATTCCAACTCATCGACTCATCCCTGCCCACCTGACAATATGGGATGCTTCTGCTTCTCTCTTGGCATATTATGAGATCAACCGATCCCATATTCATCAGCACTCCTTGCTGAATTGAACTCACCTCCGAGTCCATGAGACTTTCATATAGTATTGAATGTTCATCTCTTCCCACCTGGCAATATGAGGTGTATTCACTGCCCTCCTGGCAGTCTTCGAGATCCCACAACGATCTCAGCTCTTTGCCCACCTGGAAAACTGGAATTTCTTCTCTTCCCTCCTGGCAGTTCTTGATATCTTCAGCTGATCCCAATTCATTTTCTCCATCATCGAGACCTCTCCCAGTCTCTGGTTCACACACCTGAACCATTTCTTCTTCTGGTCCATTGAGGTTTTCAACATACCTCAACCATCCTCTTAACATCCTACGTTGCCCTCTCACCATCAACTCCTTGAATGGTCATTTTTCCTTCGGCTTCCTCATGGGCCATTCATGCATCCATCTTGACCTCCTATCCTGCTGCATCTGCAGTTCGAGCTTCTCTATGTCTGCCTTTAATTCATAGAGCTCTTTATCCATCTCTGCAAGCTTTTCTGCCTTGCTTTTCTTCCCAGCATGTCTATGGCCTTCAGCAACCATGGTGTTATCTTTGTCTACTTTCCTAGCAAACCTGTTGTTGTCACTCTACACCAAGAGTGTTACCAACTTCATCCTCCTACAATCTCCCTGACTGTCTTCTTAACCGCTACTTGCCTACCTGTAACCAACCACCACAGAGTCTCTAGCGCTCTGTCTTCCTTTGCCTTCTCGCTTCACCTGAAATATACAAGTGAATTTCCCACTCTGATACCATTTGGTGTGTATCAAAGTGCTCTTTATCTCTTGCCACTCTTGCCTGAAATATATAGAAAATAAATGTGCTCTGATACCACTTGGTGGCGTCCACCCGGGCACCTACATCAGCAGGTCCCGTGCCTGACCTCCCGGTCTTAAGGAACATTCAATTTTCCCCCTCGAGCCGGAATGACTCTTCTGATTCCCTGCTGGAATATCTGGTGAAACTCGATCCACAGGTCCTTATTTCATCTACACGGCCTTCTGCGCATGACCACGCTCTTTCCCTGATGACAATTTCAGGTTTTCGGGGTTTCACGATCCCCGACATCAAGAGTTCATGTCCTCTTGAATCCCCGATCTCCGATGAGAAATTTCACTGATGCATGCCTTTTACGCATTAGCCCTCCTAGCTATGCTCTGGTCCATGTGACCACTAATTCATAAGACCACAGCCTTATCCTTCTTCTGTCGGAGTTTTGGAATTCAAAATCCCAATGTGCTCCAACTCCCGTTAGCCCTCCAAGCTAAGCTCCTGGTCCACGTGACCTCCCCCTATATGACCGTAGCCATACCTCCTCGTCGGTTTTTTGGACTTTACAATGTCCAAATACATATGTCCTCAGGATTCGTGATTCCCCGAATCCCGACATGCTCTTTACGCAATAGCTCTCCTGGATAGGCTCCTAGCCCATATGATCGTTATCCCTGTGACCGCAGTCTTACCTCTCCGTCGGGGTTTCGAGCTTTCGAATACCGCAATGCATTGGCCCACGGGATTCCCGATTCCTCGAATCCCGACTCTCCGATATGCTACCAGTTGGCCCCCACACAATGGATATTTACTCCTTATCCGATATGCTGACAGCTGGCCCACAATGGCACTTCTCTCCATGTCGGGGTTTCAGACTTCGTGATTCCAAAATGCCCAAACCTCTTGTCACCAGGATTCCCGATATCCCGATGACCAAAATGCCGATAGACGACTTCCTGTCGGGACTTTCCCCCGGTGGCTCTGATTACTTCCACGCGTCCTTTTCTGATGGACGGTTCAAATTTCTCCTAGCATTTTCAAGACTTCTGATGTCTCGATTTTCACAACCTCAGGAACTCTGATTTCTCGAGTGCCAATATACCGACCCTCTTTGGATTTCTGACACCTGTCTCCCCAAATGGACGGCTCAAATTGTATCAGGGTTTTCACTATGGAATTCCCCGACTCTTTGTCCACGGGATCTTTGATTTCCCGATCTCCAATCCTCTAGCTTGAATTTTCTATCGGGACTTCCCTCGATAGTCTGGATCTTCACCACATGTCCCCAACTGATGGACGACTCTGACCCAATCTCACTGTTTCAGAGTTTTCAATGCTCTGATTTTCTCGACCTCGAGAACTCCAATTCCCTGAGTGTCGATATACCGATGTCTAGTGTCCGGATCTCCTGAATGGACGATCGCATGACACGCGTCCTCTCTCAGATGGACGACCTAGATTTGTGTCAGGGTTTTGAAGGTGGACTTACCCGATCTCCTGTCCATGGGAATGCCGATATCTGGACTTGCAACGCCTCAATATCTGCCACGTGTCTCCACAAACGGACGGCCCAGATCGCTTACGGGACTCTTCTCATGGAAATTACCGATTATTTGTCATCGTGACTCCCGATTTCTCGATATGTGAATCAACCCTCCTTTCGGTATTTCACCTTGGATTTTCCCGATGGTTTAACCGACGTGTAACTCACGACATATCTGACGGTTGTCGGGGTCTTCACTCTAGATATGACGGCTTAGATCACCTCTTTCTCCTGCGCACCCTCTAGAGGTGAATACCTTCCAATGGTCCAGATCTCCTCGACCGATCCGACGACTGTCGTTTCTCCTCCTGAGCTTCTGCGCACTTTCTTCTTGCACTTGGAGGAATTCCAAGTTCTCAAAGGCTCTAACCTTTGTCTTCCTTCTCCTCTGTGAACTCCTCACTCTAAGTTCTCAACTGCACGTGTAAAAACGTTGTCTCTCCTGAGCTTTGGGTACTTTGAACCTATCAAAGGATTCTGAAGCTCCTGCACTCCTTGCAGTTATTATCTCATGTGTAAAAGCACTCGTCCTCCTAAGCTTATCCCTTCTTCCGAATACTTGAAGGATTCTTGGACTTCTGCACCACTCCAGAGTCTTACGCACACACGGTGTTGTCTCTCCTGAGCTTCTGGCACACTCAGAACCCTAAGGGATTTTGTCTTTCTTTCTTCTCCTACAGATGGGGAATATAATTCCCTCCTGACTATCCTTCTACTCTAGCAACCTCTTGCTGAGCCTTTCAGGGTGTTCAACAACCCTGTGAAGATCCCTTAGTGGATACTTCTTCAAATCACAGGACTCAAAGAGTTCTCTTCTCATGTGCCTTCTGCACAATATCTCTATGCCCTCCTGGCAGAGTGTCTTCTCACAAAACATTCAACAGTTCTTTCCTCTTGTGCACCTATGCACCCACTCAATGCCCACCTGGTAGAGTTCTCAGAATCTTCAATGATTCTGGTTCTTCTTCCTGAACTCTCAGCAGAGTTCTATATTTGTGCACTCCTTACACTGGCTCAATGCCCACCTGGCAGAGCTTCACAGAATCCTCAATGATTTTGTTTCCTGTCTGAACTCACAACAAAGTTCCCCCAACTGCACCTCATGCCTGTGCTCAAATGTCACCTAGCAGAGCTCTATAGAACTCCTCAAATCTTTTGTCTGCAACTGTGTCTTCTCCCACACAGCCTTGCCTCCAAGGTGTTCAGCAACCTTGAGGTCTTCCCTGAGTTGTTGATTCCAGTTCTTGTGCCGCAGCATGCCTTTGTCTGAACCCATAGAATTCAGAAGTGCATCCTCTGTGCACGACTCTCAGAACCCAAAGAGATCTATCACACCCTCCTGGTGTGAAGCCTCAAAGGCCTTCAACCCTGGAAATCAAGAACTCTTGAAAATGACTAACATACATCTACAACATATAAAGAACACTCACAGACATCCATTCAACACACAGTAATGCAGGAAAAACTGCCCTTTGTATTAAGTATAGAAAATTCCTGTATTTACAAGGTGTTCCTGAGCATGGCTTGTAACAAGGTCTCGGCTCCTCTCTTCTACTCTCTACGCGCAGATTTTCTTCAACTACATCCTCTCAACTACTCAAAATGAGATACTCTAATCTCTTTTTCTTGAGGGGGCTCTTTGAGCACTTCCCTCCAATCTACCTACCCTATTCAATTACATTGAATGGGCTGTCTAGTCCAGAATAGGATCTAAATCTCAGCCATACAAACATTAATGGCCGATCTACTCTACGCCTGTACAAAGGCATAGATCTATGGCTCAACAGCCTAAGCATTTAATTACATTAAATTCAAAATAAAAGATGAGGGTTGCGCCTCTATTCAACATTGAATGCACGTGCTCGACGTGGCTGGCTGGTTGGCTGGCTGACGTGGAGAGATGCTCCTGCATCACAAAGCTTGGAGTTCATCTGGATCATTGATCAAAATGGAAATGTGGCAGGAGATCAAGCACTCTAACAAATAACCACTTTAGAAGAAAGACAGATGCGTGAAGCGAGAACTCCCAAAGGCCTAAAGCCTAGAGTTCATCGGGACCTTTGATTGAAGTGGGCATGTGGCAGGAAATCCTACACTTTGGAATGTTAACACTTCATAGGTTTTTGGTGTTATGCATCTCAAAATGACCGAAGCCAGGAGTTCCAAAGTAAATCTCAGCAGTCCAAATCAAAAGGACACACGACGCCAAATCTCTCACTTTGGGGACTTAGCACTCCATAAGGTTTGAGGTGTTGTGCCTCTCGAAATGCTTGAAGCCCAAGGTTCTGAAGTAAATCTCAGTCACCCAAATCAAAAGGAAATGCGACGCGAGATATCTCACTTTGAGGAATTAATACTCAGGAAGGTTTGTGGTATTGTGCATATCAAAACACCTGAATCTCAGAGTTTTGAAGTAAATATCCATCGTACAAATAAAAAGGACACGTGGTGATAAATCTCTCACTTTGGGGACTTAACACTCCAGAAGGTTTGTGGCGTTTTGCATCTCAAAATGCCCGAGGCCCGAAGTTACGAAGTAAATCTTAGCTGTCTGAATCAAAAGGACATGCGGCACTAGATCTCTCACTTCAGAGACTTATCACTTCAGAAGGTTTGTGAATCGAAGAATTAGAGAGAGAACTGGCTGAATCCCAAAGTAAAATTGAACCATTGTAGGATGAGTACATGTGTCGACAAATCTGACACTCTGAAAATTTAAAACTTCATAGGTTTTTGGTGTTGTGTGTATCAGAACGTCTGAATCCAAAAGTTTCGAAGTAAATCTCAGCTATCCAAATAAAAAGGAAATGTGGCGTCGGATCTCTCACTTCGAAGACTTAGCACTCCAGAGCATTTTTGATCTACACATTCGTGTTCCCATTTCTATCTATTTATCCCTTCCTTGCCATATTGGGTCCCTTTCCTATTTTATCAGGCTTCCAAATTTGTTTAGCGTTTCACTAGATTCTGAAGACTAATCCATAAAGATTCCTTGAAACTTTTCATAGCGCCATAATCTTTAAGGAAATAAGATTAACCTACCTATAACAAGAGGATTCTGTAAGATCTTCACTAAATGAAAAAATGTTAATTGTAAATGGTAAAATGATTTTGAAATTCGAAGAGCTTTATAAAATCTATCGGTCTTCGTACAGATATGTTTACAGGGAGATTATTAAAAACTTTGATGGAACTTGTTACCTGGAAAATCACAATTATTATTCAAATTGTTAACTTTAGGCAATCGTAAACATAATTAACAATTCGATGGTTCGATGTTCAAAGGTTTTGAATGTAAGAGGGAAGAAATCTCTCGAAGGCCGAATTCACGGAGAAGTTAGTCTCTTATTAATCACTTTTATGTTTCAATTAATCATGTTTTAAACATTGAGTTAGCCTTAAGTAATTTGACAGTTCGACATTTGGGAGTTTTGGATGTAGCATGATAGAAATCCTCCGAAGTCTGAATTCCCAAAATACTTTATTAATACTTAATCATGATTAATTGAAATTATTTAAATGTTTTATTAACTCCTTAAAACACTTTTTACTTTTTGTAGTATTCATTACTTCGACTCTTTGATACTTAAGAGATCATTAAAACCATTCGATCAGATAAGAGTAACTCATCAATGATAGATATTGTAAGCACCTTATTGAAGAACAACAACCCTTAGAATTATTTTAAAAAAGGCATTTCTCTAAGTTTTTTTTTTTGGGTAAAATTTTTATTTCTAAGCGGCAAAATATAAAGTTCAAAATCTCAAAATTATACGTGTTCCAATAGGCCTTACTCATATAATATGGATAACATATGAAAACCAACTGGTAGAAACTAATGCCATGTTGAATCGTGAGGTTTCCCACTTTTAGGCCTCCATTTATGAACTTTGTTAAGAAATTTCTCCTCTTCAAGAAGATAAGAATCGACTGTTTGAAAAATATTAGGAATTTAAGGAAGATCATGATGCAATTTCGTTACATCTAACTAAGAAGGACGAGACCCTTCAAATATTGCAGGAATGTAGAAAAAACTTTGAAGAACAAGTTCACCAATTACATACTACTGAAAACAATGTTGAGAATAAAATTCTTGTTGTTGATTTTCCAGGCTCACTCATATCTTCTCCACCCGTTGCTTCTCCTTGTTGGAAGACACACACATAGAATTTTTTTTTCCTATGTTTTTTATTCTTTATACAGTCTCCTAAATTTTATGGAGAATATTCCTCGAGGAGAATATTCCCTTTAGTTTTCACTTCAATTTGACTAGTTGAATGAAGTCTAGATGTTGCATTGGGTTTGTCACCATGCAACACTGGGATCATCACCAAATAATGTGAAATTTACTTGGGATCATCCCTATAATATATAATTACTGATGATTCCCTTATATCCTCCTCACTTCACTCTGTTTCATTCAGTTAACTGAAGACTCATAGACTAGTTAACTCAGCTAGGTGGCAGTTCACTCTCGTAACTGCCCAAGAGACTAGACTAGGTGGCATTTCACTCCTGTAACTATTGGTGTGTGTCTATATCACTCTATACCACCACTATGGAGCATTGGATTCACCTCCAATGTGCATTGGTTGAGTTATACAGGGCATATCATGTGTAAATTATTCATTATTCATTACAGTTAATGAGAATTCTTCCATTCTTTCTCTCTTGCTTCTTCTTTCTCAATTTATCTATGCAAATGTGTGTGGTATTTTATAGATAGATATATTATGTGTAGGTTGAACAAATTTTCATGGTATCATATTCGACATACTTCAAAGAAAAAAAATACACCAAATTATTTTTGCATGTACCAAAGATTGAAGACAACAAAAAAATGGAATTCCCAAAAGAATCCATTCTCACACATTACAACTTATTTTCATGGAAGGAGTATATGGTCATGCATATTCGAAGCAGAGGACTGTATATTTTAACCATTAATACAGAGACATAACCGACATCATCCATAGAAAAATCCAAGTATCTAAATCGAATGGATGAAGCATTCAGAACAATTTGCAGTCTCATTTCTCTAGATCTCCTTTTTCACGTATCTTCCTATAAAACCCCAAATGAAGCTTGGACCACCAAGGAAGGGATATTTGGAAAATGGGATGAAGGGATATTTGGAAAATGGGATGATATGAGGGGACAGATAATCGAGGTGGAATTTCTCACATTGGATCCAAAAATATTCGAGAATCTCCAAGATTTATGTACAAAATACAAGGATTTACTGTCGCAACTCAAATCTTCCAGGGTTGATAAATCTAAGGAGGAGAAAACAATGGTTCTCACCATTCTCTCCAAACTTGGTCCTGAATTATCCATGTTCGTATCCAGATTACATTCAAACAATTTCTCCTCTGGAGCCACCTGGAAGATGCATTCTTGTTGGGTATGTGTTATATTCTTTGCATGTGTGTGTGTGGGTGCATCAGATACGACAACTGCATCTGACGATCCCTACACCTAGATTTTGCTATTTTTGGCGGATTTGGGCGGTTTTTTTTGGCGGTTTTTGCTATTTTTAGCAGATTTTGCTATTTTTAGCTGATTTGTAAATTAATCCCGGATTAAGGGATTAGGGTTTTGGTATCTACGGAATACCTAAAAACATTGTATATATTGTATGGTGAATGGTGAAATTTGATATAATAAGAATAAGAAAGGTTTTCCCGGTTGAGGGTTTCTGGTAAAAATCTCTGTGTAATCTGTGTATGAGCCATTGATTAATTTCTGTATTGCTTAAGAATCTATATGCATTGCTTTACTTCACAAGTTTAAAACTTACAATTCTCTTGAGGAATTTATTGAATCCCTAACACAAGAGAAAACCAAGCTCATGAACATGGGAAAAATCAAAGGCCCAAAGGTGCATGCACTTAATGTGAAATATGGAAGCCATCAATATCACAAATCTAAATATAAATACAAAAGGAAATCTCATGCAAATCCAAATAAGGAAGGGTACTCAAAACCCTTCTCTACTACCTCCAGATCCAAAGATGGAAAGGGAATAAAAGAGGAGAAATGCACATACTGCTATAAAGGATTCCATCTAGAATCTGCATGCATACAGAAAAAAATATATCTAATGACTCAAATACTTTAGAAAAATAACCTTGGATATCACATCCTAGAGGGTGCCAAGTGTTATCACCATAATAATTTTTAGATACGATCCAAGTCTCGGAAATTTAGCAAGAGTTACATTGTCACGGAAGCATGATAGTTTGGAGAATTGATAATTTAGAAGACCAGGACGCATCTGGTGGCGTATGGAAAAATATAGCTGAGGTTCAAAAGGCATAACTTGATAGACCGTCGATTGTAAAACGGCCCAAATCAACGGCTGAAGGCCATATCAGGTAGTGAACTTGCATGGGACTTAATCATGTAAGGGCGGACCGGGGAAAACCATTGTGGTTTTTAAATGGACATGTGGCACCTCAAGAGATACATCAGGGTGAAAGGAGGTTTTCCTAAAACCACTTTAGCCAAAGCCCCGATGTCACATGTTTCAATATGTCAAATAAACCACTCGTGGGGCGGCTGACGGCTGGTCGAAATCACCCCTCTTCACTCGTTCGGTACTTCACAACCGTATGATGTCAGGTCAACGCCACCATATAACTAAATCGAAAGCTAATCATTTTAAATATATTAGATAAGAGTGGTAAACCAACGTACCTGTAAGTGACTCTGTCAGTGACTCGTGATTGGAACTCTATAACTACTGATTCTCAAGTATGAGGGTATCATCTCATCCGTAAGATTAACTCTCTAATTTATGAAAGAAACATCTTGGTTTCTATGATACTCAGATATATGGACAAGGCCAATCAAGTCATATCGAGTCAAACAAGTCATTCAAGTAACATGGTGGGTTTATCCACTGGTAAGATGGAAAGGGAAATTGCACGTATATTAGCAACTAAATTCCATACGGAAACTGCTATAGACCCAAGATTAGAAGTTAGGCTAAAACCCATCATGAAGGACCTAATCATAAATAGGCCAGTTGTGAAAAAGAAATAGAGCAAACGACAGAAGTGCAAGAGCACCTTTTGGTTGTATTAGACTCTATTTTGTAAATTTTTTGAATCTGAATTGAATATAAATGCGGAAGATTTTGAAGTCTTTATGAAAAGATTCTAACTGACAGTGACATGAGTCTTGTTTTCCTCTCATAGTATGTATTTTTTGTAAGCATATATTTCATTTACACTTCTTTATGTCTAAATTGGAGATTTAGAGGCCCATAATTCATTATTTGATGCTCTTGGCTTAGCAACTTTGCATGTGTTTCTTTCTTCTTAACTTATTCATAATTCATCTCTGTAATGCTTTGATGTAGTTATGTGTTTCTTTTTCCTCTAATGTCATGCAAACTTTTCAGATAGAAACTCAGACTTATTGCCTGATTTATCATTTTCCTATGAATAGTTCTCAGGTTTGATGATGGATTCTATTTATTCTAGACCCCATAGCCCAAATTTCATCTTCATTTCTCGAATTATTTTATGAAAACCCACACAAAAAAAAACAAATCTAGCCACCGATTTCCATACATATATCAAGTGACATGAGAGATCCCTCTATGAGTTGAGCAGGCTAGTGCCTCAGCTCTAAAGTTGGTTGAAACAATTACCTCTATCGATTGTCTATTCAGCAGAACGACATGGTTGAGTTCTAAGGTATGAGAGCATCAGACACTTGGGCATGTATTGGTTGTATTCCTACACTGGCGACTCCACATATCAAAAAATTAGTTTGAAGGTGATTCCACTGGTAGAAGAATCCATAAATTCAAACATTATTGGCAACTCCACTCTCAACGCAGAATCCAATCTCCAAAACATTATTGGTGAATCCACTCAAGCTTCAAATATAATTGAGAGACTTCACTAGAAGATGAGATCCCTTGACATGGGAGTGGAAAGGTATCATGGAGAAAACCAGGTACTCAAAATGGGATCTCTTCCAAAGCATTTTACTTTTTGTTATAAGTTACTTATTTTCCTTTATTAAGCATGCCAAACAAGTTTTTCTTTACCTGTTTCATTTGGATGACAATCATGGAAAACTTGCAATCATTTATCCTCCTCTTAAAGTTACACATGCATACCCCCACTGTATCATTGATTTCGATAAGAGTTTTACAATTAGGCCATGTGATGACCATGACCAAGTCGATAAACCTCATAAATCCAAGGCTGATGTCTCTTCCCTTGTTCCTAGTCCAACGTCCTCCATATCCCAACATAGATACACACCCTTAAAGTTACCCCACATCCTTCATGATTTTCCTCCAAAACACTATGAGTACCTACCTATGCTTGATGGGGAACCTGATACCATATCAGCTGAAAAGCACATCCAAGGGTTTGAGCATTTTATAGATTTGTTTGAGATTGACCATGATGATGTTTGTATGAGGGCCTTCTATCAATCCTTGAAAGGAGACACCAAAGACCGGTTTAGATGTTTGTAGCTAGAGAAAATTAGCTCATGGGAGGAATTGAAGGATGTTTTTTTTAAGTTTTGGGGCAGGAAGGAATCTTTGGATCTACAACTTATAGATTTCTATGCCTTAAAAAAGAAAAGCAATGAAACTATTTCTATATTCAGTAGAAGGTTTTCCAGTGTCTATTACAATTTCTCCAAAGGAATTCAACCCACTGAATCTACTTCCATGCTACATTATGCAACTACTCTTCATCCAAATTTGTCTTTCCTCCTGATGGAAAGGATACCTAAGTCCTTACAACAAATGTTTAACGATGCTCAGGATATTCAACACAACATCCAAGCATGTAAACAGATCCAAAATGAGGAGTTAGATGCTAAAGAAAATAAAAGTGAATAAGAACAGAAAATGGTTGATTGGAACCTTGAGCATATAGTTGACCATGTCATAGGCCCTCTTGAATTTCCCAATACCAAGGATGTTGCAAAAAATTATGTCCCACTTGTTGAAAGAGAAGGTGCTGATTTAGTTTCTGATCCATCTCATGATAAGTAAGGGGCTGATTATTTCATGTATTCATCTATAGAAAATCAAGAGGATGAGTGTACAAATCAGTTTGTCAAAGAACAGGTTGATATTCAAAGTTTTTTCGTGTTATATGACCTTGCATATGTCAGTGATATTCCTGTATATGACAAGTGTGAAGATGATCGTGATATTGAAGACTTTCTTTTTCAGCAACATAGTGAGGAGAAAAATATTAGATCAGCTAAAGAGAATTCTCTACCCTTGTGCTTTACTACATTCAAATTGTTGAAATAGAATTCTCAGATTATTGTTGAGGGAAACGAATTTGTGCTAATGCAAAATCACACCAAACCTATGAAACAGATTGACAAGATATTGGAATACTCTCCTCAGACGCTTGATGACCCTATTTTTTGTTTTGAGGAAGACCTTGTAAATTTAGAAATACAGTCATTGATTGAAGACAAGGATGAAAGTGAGCATGTCCAGAAACCCAAAGAGATAGAAAAATGTACCTATGATGATACTGGAAAAAATGGAGAAGGTTTTGAATCAAGTAACAAAACCTTGCCATTGTGTTTTCCCTCATTCGAATTATTAAAACAAAATTTCTGCGGCATTTCAAATCAGAGAACGTCCAAGCATGGAATTGAAAGTGAAGAAAGTAGTGGGTTTACAAATAAAAAATCTCTCCCCTTATGTTTTTATTCCTTTAAATGGTTAAGAGAAAATCATGAAATTTCAGAAAAGATAGGGAGTTCTGAGTATATTCTTAGTAGCATTGTTTTACATGAAAGGGTTGTCATCATTAAAGAACACCAACTACACTCACATGCATTGCACGATCATTACTTGGAAGGGTATTTCGAGTCAAAATTCCAATCTATGCTTAGTCATCAGATTAAAGAAGAATCCGATCAATAAATTTTTATCAAAGGTCTTTTCCTTTCTCCCAAAACTAATGCATATGTTCAACAATATTACCAGCAAGACACTGGTTCAATTTCTAAACAACATAGACATTGGCGAGGATTTTGAAAATACATCCATGATGACTCTAGACTGTGAAATAGTTCATGATGTCAATTTATCGCATTTGCAAGAGTATATGAGAAAGAACGTATTTCTATTAATTCATTTGAAAGTCAAAATGGCAGCCCTCAAACAAATTTCCAGAAGTTTAATGAAACCAAATCAGAATTGTTTGATGAACAAAAGGATAGCCTTGATGCACATAGTATGGATATCATATTTGAAGAATGTATGGATGTTTTTCTTGAGATGCATGGAGAAGTATACAAACCCATTGCTTCCATTTCATTTGAATATGTTCTCGAAACAGAAGAAATAGAGAAAGAACAACAAACACTTACAAAAGAGTCTTGTATTTTTGTTTTTTCTCACCAAGAAGAAATGATTTTTCATGGTTTTCAAGATCCGGTGGCCATCCTATTACAGTCATCAGTAAAGAAGGAGTTTTTTTCATTCATAAACTCAGATTCTAGATTCAAATTTTTTTTTCAACTGCCATCTTTTACATTTGTCTTCCTTCTTAAGAAAGATGTGAGCGGAGAAAAATCAGGAAGCCAATTACTTGATTGGTTGCATTGGCACTTTAGCATCACTTGATTGAATATTCATTTCATCATTTTAGGGAAGGTAGGAATGTATGAATAATCTTGTTGGACAAGCATTTTTCAGTTTATATTTCCAGTATTGTGTACAGTTAGTTTTAGCAGAATATTCAGTGTTCAGTATCTAGTTGAGAGCAGCGTGCAGAGTTTGGGCTTCAACAGACACTAATGATATGGAAGGAGAAGGGTACAAAAATTTGTTTTGGGATCATTCCAATGGATTAGGCACCGGGTCTATGAGTTCTTTGCTACGTCACAGGGAGGATAGCAACCCCAGTTGGACCCTATGTTATCACCATAACAATTTTCAGATGGGATCCAGGTCTCAAAAACTTAGCAAGAGCTACATCGTCGCGGAAGCATGATAGTTTGGAGAATTGATAATTTAGAGGACCAGGACATATCGAGCGGTGAACCTGCATGGGGCTTAATCATGTAAGGGCGGACCGAGGAAAACCATTTTGGTTCTTAAATGGACGCGTGGTGCCTCCAGAGATACATCGGGGTGAAAGGAGGTTTTCCTAAAACCACTTTTTCCAAAGCCTCGATGGCACATGTTTCAATATGTCAAATCAACCACTCATGGGGCGGGTGACAGTGTTAATGTTATGGTAGCTGCGGGAGTTATTTAACCCCACGTGTGAACCTAACAAGAATATAAGACTCTGGGAAGCAAGAGAAACCCTAATGAATTGGCTAATAAACCTAGAAGCCTTGTCGGCTCAAGAAGATAATTTATATTAGGCTATTAGCCTCCAAGAGAAGAAGTCGGCCAAAATTAATAATAATATACTGAACAGACACATACCCAGAAGGAGAAGTCGGCCCCAACAAACTGATAGGATTACTATAAATACAGGGTGCCAGTTCTCATTTGACAGCATCTCAGAATTGCAGTTTCCCAGTTGGTGCGCACTGCAGTTGCAGTCTGGTGTGTAGGTTTAGAGGAGGGTTGCAAGTGCAGCTGTAGCAACAACTAGTTTCAGTATTGGCTTGGATATCTCTTGGCTATGGTTTGGAACATCTGATTAGTCTTTTGTGATGCGCTATCCTTGGGGATTGATGCGCTACTCTTTGTTTGGCTATCTAGCCTAGGGTTTGCTTCCAGAGGAATTCTCAGGTCAAGGTTAAGGTGCTCGGAGGGAGGCTTCGGCCTGTGGTTGGGTGACGAGGGTATCGTCAATGGTAAAATGAGCACACCATACTCTATATTCTAACAGGTTATGGGCCCACACCCCTTCAATCAGCCTAAAATGCTGGAAGGAAACATAACAGTTAGACATTGGGCTCGTTGAGGAACTACCTCTAGGGTTACTAGCAGGAGTAGTTTCCAAAAGCACTACAGCTAGGGTTACTAGCAGAAGCAGTTGCAGAAACCCTATATCTCTTGTTGAGGCACCTTAAGTGATGATATTGACCTAATCTCTAGATAGATCAGTGCGCCCTAGCTCAGCGCATCTCCTAGTACTCTCAGAAGGCCAAGACGTGAAGTTTGTATTTCTGGTCAAATCTAGGGTTTGACCAAGTCAAGCAAGCCATGATGAACTCTATGAAGTCTGAGAAAAAGCTAGATGGAGCCTCTAACTTCAGAGCACAGAAAACAGGGATTGACCTCATCCTTAACAAGAATAAAGTGTTGGATATTGTGAAAGGAAAGATCATGAAGCCAGAGTTTAAAGAAGGAGAAGAGAAGGAACCGGAGAACGTTGCAGCTATGGAGAAGTTCAAAGATGTTGACATCAATTCCATGAGTATCATAGTGGATTCCATAAAATCCGACTTGATACCCTACATATCCCATCTTGACTCATCGAAGAAGATGTAGATGCCCTAACAAATCTCTTGTCAATCATAAATATTGGGCAAGTTATGAGTCTCAAGAATGAGCTCCGTGACATGAAGATGAATGATGACGGCAACATAACATCATACTTTGTAAGAATATCCTAGCTAAGAGATCAACTACAAGCTATTGAAGAGATCACTTCAGAAAAGGAATTGGTGAATATAGTACTCAATGGTCTTCCCAAGACTTGGGATGCATTTGCCGCAAGCATGAACACAAGGAAGGAGTACCCAACATTTGAAGAACTTTGGACTTGTTGTGCTCAAGAAGAATCAAGGATCAATGCAAAAGAGAAACCTCAAAAGAATTATGATGATCAAGCCTTCACAACAAGATTCAAGAACTTCAGAAACAAAAGGAAGTTTGGTTCAAGGAGGAAGCCAAATCAAGAGAAAGACATTTAAGAAATACAATGCTTTAACTGTCAGAAGTACGGTCACTACAGAAATCAGTGTCTCGAGCTAAAGAAAAGGAAGAAGAAACACAAAGCATTGATTTCCAAAGAAAAGGAACTAACAAAGAAGACTAAGCAGGATGGAAGAGATTTATTCTACTAAAAGGTAACAACACTCTTCTTACTTTCTTATACATATCTTGCTTGCATCGTCTTTGTACATATCTTGTATATATATCTCTTGGAAGATAATGTGTTCCAAGAAGAACTACACCTATGGAAGAACAATAAGATAAGAATGAATATCACTAGATATTACACATGAAAGAATGAAATATATCATGTGAAAGTTATTACAAGATAAGCCGAAATCAGAATCAATCCCGAAGAGACTTAGAAGTCAGACATCAAGAGAAATTGGGGAAAGACTTATGACGACAACTAAGATGGAAGCGTGGACTCTTTTAAGACAAGAGAGCCAATTATATATTGTAGAAGACAATAAGGTTCCAGATGGAAGCGTGGACTCTATTATATATTGTAGAAGACAATAAGGACGGAGACAGAAGCATGAACTCAGTCAGACGAAGGGAGAAGATTATATGCACTCTTACATGAAGCAAAGATTAGGAGGGAGCTAATCCTATGATCCATTGAAGATGATGAAATACATATATGCATGGTATCAGCCATGAAAAGACAGTACATGTTCAGCTCAACCGTAGAAGAAGACCTTTCGAAGAGAAGCCTTAAAGTATTCTTGGTTTTCCATCCAGATCTGTGAACCGATGATGAAGGTAAGAAGTGGAATCTCTAGGGAATGGAATCTATAAGAAACTCCATGGATCCAAAAGTAAAATAAAAACATGAAGAGGAACATAAGGATTCCAAGAAAGAAAGAAGAACCAGAACACACAGTCATTCTATCAAGAATCACAAGATTACTAGCCTGATATGAACTCACTAAAAGAAATCAAGCAAAATAACTGAAAGTTGTGATGAAGAACAGTGTACATAAGACTTATGAACGAAAGCATTGCGAGATCCAAAACCAGAGGTTCTCTCAGATCGAGGGAGGAGACTATGATGATTGATTGTTTTAGTACACTAGACTTATCTCTATATAAGTCATTATATTATCCGCAACATCCATGAGTCAAAATTCTACATTAGATGAATGCAAAGAATGTTCTCCAGAAGAAATTGAGTAAAGAGCGCATGCAGAGAAATATCAAGACTTTGAGGCATACCAGAAAGATACTCTTGTATGTAGATAAGAAGAAGACAACTTGGTGGAGAACCTCCAGTGCACAGCAGAAGCGTGGTGAAGATTTCCTATAACATCAAGATGACTACTCAGAAGATCAGATCTCATGATGACAGAAGAAGTACCACATGAATATGTTCCAGTTCTCCAACTATGATATACTCTATTGTTCAGATCTACATGAATCCTTCACAGTATTCTAGACTAAAGTACAAACATTATATTATCCATGATGAAGTCCAGAAAGGAGAAAGTGATTCTCCAATACATATCTCCGCAAATGAGCAGATAAGCATACATTTTGGTAAAGCCTCTATTCAAGATGAAAGGAATTGCATACTCAAGATAGAGCTCGTGGAAATAACTCTATTAACCAGAAGGGAAGACTCTCCAAACTAGAAGAAGGTATGCAAACATTTATTCTTGTGATTGAAATAACTCTCCAATTAGGAGGGAGCATTGAAAATATTATTTATCTTTGTAATAGTCCAGATTGGACAGATGCTTTCCTGTTCGGAAAGTGGAATGGGATTTCTGACAGACAATGACTTCCCATTATAGTTAACATGGGAGGAAAACTGATTGTTGATGTATCTCATAGACAATGACTTCCCATTATGGGGAGTGGTCTAGGACAGTCATTCTTCTTGGTAGTCACTCTGTGTAGTGGTCAAGTAGAATGGTCTGCCTTGCTAGGTAGTCATTCTTTCGAAGTTCACAGTTGTGAGAATTTTCGAAGAATCGTCCATTTTGGAGGTTGATGAAGGACAGACATTCCTCAAGGGCAGACTCATTCTCTCAAGGTTACACTTTGTTTAGTGTCAGAAGAATGGCCCAGGGTGGGGAGTAGTCCAGGCTTAGCAATCAGGGACAGTTATTCCTCGAGGGCAGACTCATTCTCTCCAGGTTACACTTTGTTTAGTGTCGAAAGAATGGCCCAGAGTGGGGAATAGTCCAGGACAATCATTCCTTAGGGTAGACTCATTCCCTCCAGGTTACACTTTGTTTCATGTCGGAGGAATGGCCCAGGGTAAGGAATGGTCCAAACATTTCTCAAGGGCAGACTCATTATTTCTATGTTACACTTTGTTTAGTGTCGGAAGAATGGCCCAGAGTGGGAAATGGTCCAGGTTCAAAAATAAAAAACAATCCTTCTTCCTTGGTTGAGAAGAATGGGGCAGATAGCCCATTATTGATATTCTATATTGAGGGCAACAATTCTTTCATACCTCATAGATGTGAGTGAAACATTATCCTAGATGATTATTATTGATGTTCTATATTGAGGGCATACATTCTTTCAGATCTCACAGACGTGAGTGAAAGATTGGCCCAGATGATTATTGTTGATATTCTATACTGAGGGAAGACACTCTTTCAGATCTCACAGACGTGAGTGAAAGATTGGATGAGTTGATTCAGTTATTTTGCTTCAATTGTGAAGGAGTAGGTCACGTTGAATTTGAATTTCCTCATCCAAGGATTGAAAGAAGTGACACTGAAGAAGAAAATTCCAATGAAGAAGAAGAAAATCATAAAGAAAAAATGACTCGACAAGAAGATGAGAATCTTAAAAAATTGAAGCATGTTGAGATTGAAAATAGCAAGCTCAAAGACACACAAAGAAAACTAAGAAGTGAATTGGTTAGTTGTGAAAAGACAGTTGTAAGCCTAAAGAAACAATTAGAAGACTTTCAG